>JAKSZP010012085.1:0-121976 GCA_022478985.1 Massospora cicadina
TTTGGTCAGGGGAGAGGGAAGTTGGGACACAATTTTATTTGGCGGGATCATCAATTGTGTGTTATAAACTTCTATCCCCTTAGGATCATGTGCTAAATCAGGGTTATGTCTCAAAGCATCCGCCAAACCATTATCCGAGCCCTTGGTGAACTCATATGTGGATGCAATTTGGGCAAGGGTCTCATGCCAACGGGTCTGCCATGCGGTTAGGACATGAGGAGCGCGGTAGTACAGCAAGTCATGGTGGTCTGTTTGTACCTGGAAAGGTTGGGTTGAGCCATGCAAGTGGTGACGCCAATAGGTCAGCGCCTCCACCACTGCCAGTAACTCCTTGCCATAAACGGCGTAATCTAACTCTGGCAAAGACATTTTACTATAAAAATATCTAACCGTATGCTCTATCCCATCTTCGCCTACTTGTAACAAGGCAGCCGCTATGGAGAAGTTGGAGGCATCAGTAGACACAATAAACAGCTTTGAAGGGTCAACATGGCGAATAACAGACGTGGACAACAGGGTGCACTTCACTGCTTGGAAAGCATCCTCCAAAACGGGGACCACTTAAGCACCTTGGCACCGTTAGCCTTATATAAGGGTGCTACCTCAGAGAGACTGGGCATGAACTTCTTAAGGAACGTACACGTCCCCAAAAAGCTCCTCAATTCCTTTACTGAGGTGGGGGTGGGCCACTCACAAATAGCCTTTTCCTTTTCTGGAGTTATCATTTGTCCTTAGTCAAACATGACGTTGCCCAGAAAGGTGACCTGGGACTTATAAAATTCACATTTGCTAATCTTCAGCGTAAGGCTAGCTGCCTTTAACCTTTCCACCACTGCCTCAAGTGTATTGCATGGGAATCATGATCAGGGGAAAAAGCCCAAATATCATCCATATATGGCACCGCGCAAACACCTAGCAGGTCCCCAAGGCTACATCTATACTAAGTTGGAAGATAGAAGGGGCATTTCAAGGCTCAAAGTATATGACCTAAAGCTTGAAAATACCATTTTCTGGTATGGAATGCGGTTAACCACTCTTACCCTTTTTTAATCCAAATTTGATTAAACGCATTGAGGCAATCCAGCTTGGAGAAGACCTTAGCCTTATCCACATAGCGTGCAATTTGAGAATCTAAAGGGATGGGATGTAGATCCAGTACATGACATTGTTGAGGTTCTAATAGTCTACAAAAGGATGTAGAGTACCATCAGCCTTCTCAACAAAGAAAATGTGGGAGCATACAGGGGAGGTCCGCTGAAAAATTGCGCCTTTGGCTAACTGCTCCTTCACCCAAACATGAACGCCTCTTCCTCCCAGATGGTCAATTGGTAAATGGGAGAAGAAATATGCACCAGATCCACAGTGAGCTTGACCTCAAAATCAAACTCAGAGTGATCAGGTAGTGCGTTAGCAGATGCGGCATCAAAAGAAGATTCCAAACCCTCAAAACAAGAAGGTAGAGGAACCTCTATGGTGGGCTTCAGCATAGAAGCAAGGCTAAGAGTGTGAAGATGGGGCCAGTGGGGCAATTTGCCCTGGGCGTTCTCCTCTGACAGAGGAACAACTAATATGGGACCATTCTTTAAAGTTAGGGATAGGAAATTCTCTTTCAAGTTGGTTCTAACGTTAGACTTCTGTCACCACTCCACCCACAAGATGATAGGGTATAAGACATCTTTAAAAGCTAAGAAGTGATCGGACAAGTGGTACTTGCCAACCTGATAGTCCACGGTCCCAATGATCTTCAGATTGGGAATACCTTGGGACACACCTCCCTTAACCATAATACTTGGCAAGTAACTCAGCCCAAGGTAGTTAGCTAGGATCTGGTCCATAAAGTTATCCGTGGCGCCAGTATCCACCAGAATAGTGGTGCTGAATTTCCCTAAAGGGGAGAAAAGTGTAGCAGTCAGTAGAAAATACCCAGAATGGTCTTAATTTAAAGCCGGAAATGCCAGTAAATCACCTTAAACTCTTCATCTGGCATTAACATGTCACCCTGGTATGATTTTAAATCAAAGAGTGGAGAGGGATACATGGTCGCTCTTACTACTGAGGCCGCATATACCATCATATTTTCAGCAGGGGCATAAGCTTTTTCATATTGTAAATGCAGTTCCTAATCAACTTCCTGAGTGCTGGTATCATGGAAAAGCCAAACGGGGTTTTCTGGGATGATTTAGTCACAGGAATAGGTTCCATATATGAGCCATGAGAGAGCAAATATGGCTCAGAGATATACATAGCATTTTTGTATTAAAACGCGTTTATAGATGCAAAAAGCCCTATTTCCATAACAGCAATGGAATATCTGACGTTATCCAAGGCCAACACCCCCAGGCCCATCTGCACAAAATCTTCTGGCATTGTCAGAATGTGCTTCCAAAGTAAACCTCAATTATATAAATTAATTATGTAAATTTTGGTGAAAAATCATGGAATCACAACTTTTGGACACAGAAGCGTCCATATCCACCAGGTACGAGCATGAAGGGTGGGTACTTTCCAGTTGGAGGCGGCCAAAATAACGCCAAAATGATCCAATTCTTGGAAAATGAGGAAACAGAAGTGTGGCTGACCACAGCCAAAGCCCACAGCCGGAGCCCACCGTTTGCACTTTGGAAAAGTCCCACACAGAAATTGTTTGTGCACATAAAACTAATTGGTTGGTTGACTAATGTAAGGAGAGTGTCTATAACTCTACTGTTCCCAGTGTGGTAGTGCATGGTGCACAAAGCCAACGCCAGGGAACTATCCGTTAGTTCAAAAGTTTCTAGATCTCAGCAGAGGGTGCTGAAGCAAAAATAACTTAGAAGAGAAGTGCGATCCTTATCTAAAAGACCCACTAAAAGTGAAGTGGTGCATAAAGGAAGAAGGGGTAAACGTCCCAGATTGAAGGGAACCTAGGCGAACCAATGGTGCACTAGGTGTTAATTTATTTCTTATCTATACAAGGATGGCCAACCAGGGGACAGACACATCTGATATGTAGGGAAGAGGAAAACGGAAAACAGAAAAGGGAAAAGAGCGCAAAACAAAGGAAATCAAAAAGACGACTTGGCACACTTGGGTGTGGCTGGGGGGCCACGGGTGGTGGGTGACTAGACCTCAAGTGGCATGGCAGCTCAGGGGCTAGTCGGGTGTACCGCCTATGGATACTGTGAGGTTTTCAATGTCATAACGAAGGAACCAGATTGGAATCCAGTTGCCCATCCATTTCTTCCATTTGTGATGGAGTGAGCCAAACAGCCAGGCTTGAGAGTGGTCGGCCAAATGGCTGTGGAACCTGATGATGGCTTGGTTAAAATTGTGGAGGATCCCTTTGAAGGCTCTAGGGTAATTGTGTGAATGGACCATATTGCAATGCTCACAATTAGAGCCCTTAGTGCCTGAGGGATAGGCGAGGCCATGTTGAGTGCCAGGATATCACGGGATAGTCGGAATTTGGTTGTAGGTGATTGTTTAAACAAGTGCATAACGTTGGCCCAGATATGCGCGGATGGCGGGCACTCTTCCACGCTGTGTGCTAGTGTGTTGGGTCCGCCACAGATGGCGCATGTCTTGAACATTGAGAAAGTACGGTTGGCTGTCCTAAATGTACGGTGAATGTATTGCCACACTGTGGAGCACACTTGTGGGGATAAGAGGGGGCAGGTGATGAGGTCCCACACCTGCTTTTTGGTGCGCAAGTCATATGGGGCGTCTTGGTAGTCTAGGTATTCAATCCAGGAAATAGGAAAGGGAGTAGTGGGGCAGGCGTGTTGGACACCGTTTGTCCCATGTGGAGTTGCACGTAACCAGTATGAGGGTGAATGTCTTTGGATTGCTTTTCATAGGAGAAGCTCCAATCCCCTTGTCCTAGGTTGTACAGGATGCGTTTGAAATACCGATTGGTGTTGTGCGGTCCAGTGGCAGTTGGATGTGTTTCAAGGTACTTCATCAGAGTTGCAGGGTTGGAGGGGGACCTCAAATGTAGTGCCCTTGCGAAATTGGTTTGGGCTGCCTTATCCCAGTGGGTGGATGGCGGGTTGGGTGACGTTGTCATAGCTATCCAGGAGCCAAAGATTTGCGTTGCTCACTCCGTGAAGTTGAGCAGCCCCATCCCGCCTTTATTCCGTGGGACGTATATGGTCTCCAGCCTGACAGGTGCGCGGTATCCAGACCATAGCCAGTTCTGCAGGAGCTTGTAAACTGCGTTGGTAAATTTGGCTGAAAAGTGAATCGCGTGGGCAGCAAACCATAACTTTGACAAGATCAGGGAGTTGAGAAAACACAACTCTTCCAGTTAAACTAGCTTTACTCCTCTGCATACATGTCATTCTTTTTGTGATGTTGTCCAAAATGTTGGTTTCTATGGTGTCAAGTGAAAATCCACTGGCTTCGAGCCATATGCTAATGACGGACTGGGTTGGTGGTGGGGGTGGGGTGCAAAGGGTAAACACAGTGGTTTCATTGGCTTGGATCATTTGTTGTGTGGTTGGATGTGTGGTTGGTTGGTTTGTGTGGTGGTGGGAGGGTGGGGCCCAGTTTGAACTGAATTTGCCCATTACAATTACCTCTGTTTTCTGTTTGTTTAGCATGGCGTTAATTACTGACTCATATTGGTGAATAATGCGCTCAATCGCCCTGGCATCCCTATTTCTTGAGACTCCAACAACGCAGTCGTCAGCAAAGGCTAACATTTTAGTTGGTAGTTGTCCCTCCAACCTGATTCCAGTGAGCTTTGAGTTTGCAATGCGGACGAGGGGGTCAAGGGTAAAATTGTATAGTAGGGGGCTAAGCGGGTCACCTTGATTAAGGCCCCTTTGGGGGTGATGGTGTCAGTTAGGAAGCCTGGGCCTCTGATTGCAAACCTAGCTGAGTGCGTTAGGGGGAGCGCCCAGTTTATAAAAGGGGTGGTAGGTTGAAAGCCTTTAGACACTGTTCTAGGTAACCCCAGTGCACTCGGTCATATGCTTTCTTTTGGTCCAGGAAAGCAAGGGCGCCTGTGGGGTTAGCTTGGCAGATGTTGGCGATTGTGTGGATGTTATACCAAATTGAGCTATTTGGGATGAAGCCAAACTGATGGGGGGAGAGGGCTGTCTGAGCAATGCAACCCAGACGTTTGGCTAGTATTTTGGTTAGTATTTTGGTGTTGGTATTGGTGAGAGCGATTAGACGCCAGTTTTTTAGGTCTGCCTGGTCTCCTTTTTTGAAGAGTGTGACCACATATGCGTCTTGGCTGCCGGGTAGTAGGGATGTGTCTTCCAGGCACTTATTCATAGTTGTCAGTAGTATTGGTGCGATATATTCAAAATATTTTTTAAAAATTCATATGATAGGCCATCAGGCCCAGGGCATTTGTTGCGTGGGGTTGATCTTATTACCTCCCATAGTTCACCTTTAGTGATGGGTGCTACAAGGTCTGGTTGACCAGCTATAGTGTCAATATTGGCGGATGATAAATTTTATTCAATTTCTCTAGGTGATGAAAAATCCGCCGTGTACAGGTCGGTGTAAAATTGTTGTAATTCAGCCAATATTTCTGATGGTGTGGATGCCAGTGTGTCATATGCTCGGCGGACCTGTGTGCAAGTCGCCAAAGTTGAAATTGGTTGAATTGATGGAAAAATTGGGCCATATGAGTTTCTTTGTATAAAATTTATTTTGATTTGTAGCATACTTTGGTGTAATGCTGGTGTTTTCTAAAGAGGGAGTTTACATGTGTGGATAGCTGGAACCATAGGCGGCCCCATTGGGGGGTGTATCCCTCGCAAGGTGTGTTGTTTTCTAAGTGTTGAAGCTGTCTGATAGCCTTGTTGATTGTCGCAGACATTGCAGCTGTTTTTCTGAAGTTCAGGTGGCAGGCTTTCTTGGTTGCACAAGCCTTGAATATTTCCCACTCAGCGATAGGGTTCTCATTAGTGTTTATCTTTCTTGCTGTGTTGTTAGCACCATCTCGATCTAAAGTTTAAGCTCCAGAATATGGATGGTGCTCGGGTGAACTCTGTGCCAGGTTGGTGGCTTTTTGTATTTTTCTGAGGATGATAATGTTATCAATATAATCCGGTGGTCAGAGAAAGGGATAATTGTTGTTGTAAAGTCTGATACTCGGTGCCATAAGTCTATAGGGGCGAACATCAGGTCAATCTGGGTCATTGAGACCAGCTGGTTATTGTTGTGGTGGGGCCTCGTCATGTTGGCCAGGGTGGGGGCTTGTTTGGGAATGGTGTCACATAGGCCCAACATTGCCTTTAGTATGCATAGTTCTGTGTGGCCATGGGGTATAGCCTTAGACTTGGGCCAGCATTCAGTATTGGTGTTAAGCCAGCAGTTAAAACATCCTGCAAAAAACGTTGCCTCGGGGAAAGGGATTGGGAGGATATTGGAGAAAAATTTTTGGCGGTCATTCGGTTCATTTGGGGCATACACACATGCCATGGCAAAATTTTCTCCATTCCACTCGAGGTCCACTAGGAGCAGCCATCCCTCCAGGTGGGAGGATGTGCTTCGGATATTTACTGGAGGGTCACAATTTGTTCAAATTACCACCCCACAAAGCCATTTTTTTGGCCTGGGACATGGGGCCTTGGCTCCCACAATGTTGAGCATCCCTATGTTGATTGCATTAGTCCGCACATCAGGAATGCTGGGGCGACCCACTGAGGTCACCCAGTTCCTTATCACGGGTCATACTGCGAGTATGGGGCTGATTAGCCAGATTGGTTCCAGTATGTTGGTCAGCAGTCTTAGTACTGAATTTGTTCAGTTTCTTCTGGATCGGATTACTCCATGGAGTTTGGGTCTGGCATGGGTTGGCTTTTGCCCCATCAGCGAAAAAAAATTTGCCACTTGCCTGTGGGTTTGATGGGAAGAAACTAGGAGTTGGGGTGGTTGGGTTTTGTGCATAAGTGTTGTCACATTGTAGTTGGCTAAAATGGTCTTCCATATCATCGCTTATTACATGTGATTGGCTGGGAGGATCTACAGTGGTCCAAGGTGGATCTGCTCCCACTTGGTTGGAGGTGTTTGATTGGTTGTGTCCAAAAAATTCATTGTTTTGGTTGCATTGGGTTATATGTGGGGGATCTGATTGGCTATTCCGCTGTGCTGCCATGGCATACACCTGAATCTGTTCTAGGGAAATTGTGGTGTGAGTTTGGGTCTCAGCAGAACTTGCAGCCTGCTTGCGGGTGGTCTGTGCATGACGGCAGTCCTTGCATGAAATGGGCTCAAACAAAGCAACATCAGCTCTTTTGCCCCTGTAGAAGGCAAAAGTGAAGTCCTTAATTTTGCCAAAAGTTGGGCTTGTTTCATCCATATTGTCCTCACAAAATTTTGGTGCTTTAATCCTGCACTTGATGGGGCATGCGTGGTCTTTGTGGCCTATAGCTGAGCAGAATTCGCAGTGAGGTGGGGTGTGTTCTAGTGTGATATGGAAGGGGTGAGATATGCTGCCATCAGGGAGGTTGATGTCACTGTGCGGGGAATGAGGGTGATATCCTCTACCACGTCCTGATTGGGTTCAATAATGGCTATTGCCTTCCCTGTACACAGGTGGGGCAGGAGGGGAAATTCCCAAATTCAAACTGTTTGATTACGCCGTAACCTTTGAGGTCCCCATGGAGCTCATCTGCAAGGATATCACGTTGCATGGTGCTCAGGAGTTGGTCGAATCTGATGAATAGGTCATTTGCCTCATTCCATCATGTGTGCACCGTGTGGATGGTGTGGTCTTCATTGTTAATCTTTATGGAGAATACAATTTTTTCTGCTTCCGCCACTTCTTCCGTGGACATGAACCCAATGTCCACTCATCCTCTATGTAAATTTTTATAATTTACTGAGATAGTGTTCAGGAAAGTCACAGAGAAGGCTTCACCCATTTTTTTCCCATGATTTGAGGGAAGTGTCACTGACCATAATTCTAAGGCCGTGCTTGAGGGAGGACAGGGGTTGTGAGTGTTCTATGTTGGTATATGCGCCCATTTTTTACAGGAATTGCAAAACTCTGAGTGCGGCGCTGTACTCACTCTTTTTGGTGGGAGGGTGTGTCAACATTACACTGGGGCGTTTTTCCCTAGCGGGTTGGGAGGGCTTTGGGCCTTTTGTGCTGGCCACTTTTGCCCAACTGGTATTTTTGCAGACAAATTTGCTCATATTCCTGGTTGATTGTCAATCTTGGAGAAATTGCATGAATCATGTTACTAAAAGTGATAGTAACGGGTAATAAAAGCTTACTAGGTGTTAATTTAATTGTATTTAAAATGGAATGGTGAACGTAGCACAAGACCTCCTCAAAGAGGTCCGCGCACAGGATCATTAGAGATAACATAATTAAAAAATAGAAAAGGTTTATTGTGAAAGTCAACCAAAAAGGAATGTTGGTCACAAAATCAAATTTAAAATTTGTTTGGTAATTCAGGGTTTGCCAAAGAGGTCCCAAGCACTGAATCACTAATAGGCAGACACTACCATCCAAATTGTAGAATACACCAAAACCGGCTTCACTTGAGTATTCAATTGAAGTTTATCTGACCCAAACGCATATTTTCATTAATGGAACGGGTTTCAAACCCCCGTTCTTCAATCAACTGAATAGAATTGTCATCATTAATTGAATAAACCATTCATTTAATACATGGGTCGATGCAAGGGGATGGCGTTTTTCACTTCACTAGTACCAACCTGAGCATATTTGGCCTGTACCCAGCGTTGGTCTAATGTGTGCCTGAGGTCAGGGAGGGCCTGAAGCTTCACCTTCTGGGCCTCCTATCCCCCAGCCTTATCTTTGGGGTTGGTAACCACTATCATTTCATTTAACCATGATAGTGATGACACCCGCCAGATTTATAGATTTCCACCCCTATAAGGGGTTTTCAACCTCAGCTTCACCTGTGAAGCTGACGCCACCACTGAAGCAACTGTGCACCTGGTATTCCAGGGTGCCCCTCTGCCTACAATTTGGACATGGCTCCCAGCAGACACCACTTTGGTGGTCCAGTTTGCTGATTTGCCCACCCACCTCCCCCCTGCAGTTCTTCATCAGGAGCTGATGGATGGTTTGGCAGCCTATGGCTCCAACCCCATCTTACAATTTTTAATCCCAAATGGGGCCACACAAATCACTGGGCCTCGGGCGTATGTGACAAGAAGCCCTGAATTTAGTAAAATTGCTTTGTTGATTCCCCCTCACGCCATATTCCTTCAGCCCCTGACCATCCATTTTGGGCATGCGTCAAGGGCGGGTGGACGATCTGCCCATCATGTTTCAAGTTGGCTACTCAAAACAAAAGTGCCCCTCCCTAGCCACTTCCAGCAGATCAGATTATTTATCCATTTAACTCCAATCTACCAATTACCCCACACCAGTTCCAACATGGGATACAATCCTGCCTCCCCTCCCCAAAACCAGAGGCTGCAGCTGCACCTACAGCAACCAATCAGCCTCCTCCTCGCCCCAGTGCCACACAGGATTCCTCCAATCAAGCATCATATTAGACCCCAGTTCAATCCCATGCTTCCTCAAACTAATCAACCAAACCTCAACCATACGCCAATTCCCCAATTCAATTCAACCAGAACCCATGGGAGTTTATAGCTGAAATTGACAAATTGGGTAAAATAATTGAAGAACCATCTCTGAAATTCAAGCGGTTTGTTAATGCAGAATGACGCCAGATATCCCCCTCATCTATATACCCCACAGCCAAATGCCTAATCATCTTGTAGTAACCACCAACTTGCAGTTGAAGCAGCTGCAACACCAGATTGTTGTCCCCTCCGCAAAGCTGTTGCCAATCCAGTGGCGATGCTCAAAGGAGGTATTCCCCCTCCTGTTATCCCCTCAACCCTCCCCTTAAAAAGTGAAACCACAATATTTAAGCTACACAAAAACGTCAATGAAGCTATCCAGAACGTGGCAACAGTAACACGGAATCCTAAAGTTAAGATTACCTAAACCAATATTGCCATATTTGTTAAACTCCCAGATGCCCGCATCAAAGCCAAAATAGCTTTAGCCATATATCAGTGCCATTTTCCTAGCTGGCAATTTCCATTAAATACAAATCATTAGTAATATTGAACCATATGCCGCAGATGCCCCAACACCCTTACTGTCTGCCCTAACAGTACCCTACGCTGGGAGGAGGAAGATGCTGCTGAAGATGAGCTCCCCCGATCCCCCTCCCCTTCCGCCATGGAGGGATAAGCAGTTCCCACTGCCCACCTGTTTGGCTGCTTTTTTCTAAGTGTTTTATTCAATCCACTCATTTGAGCGTTTTGTCTGAACCAATTAGTTACATTAGCCTTAGCTTTAATTTTTAGTTTCAGTAATGTCCATCCCCTGGTCGGCTTACCTCAAATAAATACAAATAGGCGGGCAGTTTCTTCGGAAGTAATAGTGGAGGAGCACAGTATAAACATGGAGAATTTAGTGAAACGGTCTACAGCTACCATAACTGCTGTAAACCCCTTAGAGCTGGGTAGCTCAACAACAAAGTCCACAGACACCAATGTCTATGGCCCCTCTGCCTGCTACAAGGGGTGAAAAAGACCATTCCTACCATACTGGTCTGACCTAACTCATGCGCAAGTCAAACAGTTAACATTCCACGCTGGAACATCTTTTGAAAACCCTGGCCAATTGAAGGTACGCTTCACTATATAAATGTAAATCTTACCTCCTGGGTGACTGACTGCTGGGGGATTGTAATGAACCTGAATAACTTTGGCTTGGAGAATGGGAGGAACACAAACCTGCAACCTAAACTGGACGAGCCCCTCAGCCGAAAGAGTACAAGGAGTGCTTGGAAGTTGGGAGAGACAACTGCTCCAAAAGTTTCACTCCCTCTGCACATGCTATCGGCGCAGCTAAGACATGCGACACCAAAGGAGCTACTGGAGATAGATGTGCTGCCAAGATCATGGGAGTTGTAATGGTCATGATTTGAGTGGGGGGAATGACCGTGATGAGGTCCGTTTCATCTGAATCTGTTGGGAAAAGTGCAGTATTGCAACTTAGAAAATTGAGAAGGACATTCAGTGCTCCCTTCACAAACTATTATATGAAGTTAAAGCTGCACAAATCCTGGTAGGTTTGGGCCTGGCGATGCGCAAACTTCTGTGGCTTGCAAAAATATAGTAGAGCTTGGTGGTCAGTCCGCACAGTCAACTCATGCTAAGCATCCTTTAAGAGGTCTTGTCAGTGGGTCAAGGCCACACCACGGCTGCCAACTTCTTATTGTAGATGGCCCAGGATTGCTCAACCAAAGAAAACTTGTGGGAAAAGTAAGTGACTGGATGTTCCAACCCATCATGCTCCTGGAGCAAGAAAGCCCCTACTGCAGTGGAAGACACATCACATGCTACAATATAGGGTTTGGAAGGGTTCACATGCTTAAGGACATGAGGCAACAAGAACACATCTTTAATTGAATTGAATGCCTGCTGGAACACAAGTGTCCAGCAAAAAGGGACATTTTTGCCCGCGACTGGATGGATAGAGGCGGAAAGCTGTTAGAGAGCAGGAGAGAATTCTTTAGAAATATAATGGTACCCAAGAAGCTTCTCAATATGCTTCTGAGTCATTGGGGTCGGCCACTTGCGGTTGGCATCCAATTTGCTAGGCAGGATGGTGTACCATCTTTCAAGACAAGTTTGCCAAGAAGGTTTCTTCCCAATATAATTTGCACTTTGCCGGCATGACAAACAAGACAGCCTTATGCAGGACAGCTACTACAGCCTCCAGGTCCTTTGCAAGCTTTTTGGGGGAGGGAGAATGTACCAAGATGTTGTCAATATATGCGACCACGCAGGAAAATCCAAGATCCCCTAGAATGCTATCAATCATTCTCTGGAATGTTGCGGGTGCATTCTTAAGCCTGAAGTTCATCACTCAAAAATTTAAATATACCTCATCTCATCCAGATAGCAGTAAGCCATTTTTGACCTTCCTTCACCCAAATTTGATTAAAGGCGTTGACCAGATCAAGTTTTGAAAACATCTGTGACTTTGCAATCACTTGGCCAATTGTCTGTTTCAATAGCAGTGGGTAAGGATCATGGACTGTGATATTGTTGAGTTATCCGTAATCCACACAAGGACACAAGGAACCATTGGCTTCTTAGCAAAGATGGTGGGATAGGCAACCTGAGAGGTCTCCTTTGGCAACCAACCCTTCTTAAGCATGTCATCCAACCATGCTTCAAGGGAAGCCTCCTCCGCCGCAGTATGCAGGTATAGTAAAGATTTATGTTCCCCACCTCCACCATTGTCTGAAAATTTAAACCAAATTAAATATGTGGTGGAGGCAGTTAGCCTTGTTGGAGTCAAAAATGCTCTTATAGTCATCAACACAGCGGGAAAATCTGGCGGAAGACCTACAGAAGATATGAGGGATGTGATTGATCCATGATTTTGAGCTTTAGTAAGGGTATTTAATAAAGGGAACTCGCCCTCCACCTGACCGTTAGAGAATAACAGCGTGTTAGATTCAAGTGGATTTGCACATGCTGCTAATGTCACCAACCCACGCCTAAGATCACTGTTAACATGAGTTTAGGCATCGCAAAGAAGTAATCACAAAAAATAAACTGGGAATCAAGAAGGTTTCTGGCGTTGTACTTTATAGTATGGCTGGGAGGCCAATGAGGCGACCAACGCTGCTGGCCCCAAGTCCAAGTCAAGATCCAGCTGCTGATCCAAATCCAAACTCATGAAGCTTCACTATGCTCCAGTATTGACCAAGGCCTCAAAAAACACCTGGTGTGCCCTGATACAAATTTTCGTTAGTAGAAGGAAGTAGGCTTACTTTTGATTATTGGCGGATGTGGTCATTTTTTCTGGCACAGAAGAGATTAAAGCTAAATTGGCGGAAAGAGCCAGTTCCTTTATAGGTTCAAAATTGGGATGAACAAGGGGTTGCATCCCATCCTCTTCAGGCTGTACTTCCATTGACTAGCAGACAAGTGAGCTGGGGCAACCCAACTTGTCCTCAGGGGTGGCGTCAGGACCTGGAAACAATACAGGTACTGATTTTATGTTGGGATTTGAACCTGAGGCCAAGTTGGCAAATTCAATTATAAAGTTCTGACTCTGAGGGCGGACTGAGGGGAAAATATAGGGTAATGGAACAATTTGACAATGAAGGAATTTCTAAAAAGCCATCTGGGAGTTGCTTATAAGATTTGCAATTGACCAGGCAAACAACAGAAGGCAGGCTACTGACTGAACGTTGGTATGGAAGATGGCAACCACTGCATTACCCATTTCAATGAGGAGGGCGGAAATGATCATAATCATAGGACTGTCAGTTATGTCAGGGATACGGCAGATAAAGAATAGATTGGCCTTCCAGTTGGGATGCAAAAGAACCCAAAAGGCGAGCCAGAATTCCAGGGGGCATTGTCACTTGAACAACGTTTAAATTGGCTATGAGATTTTTGATGAAGGAGTGCTGACGTAATGCAAATATAACAAACAACCTGGCTAAGAACCAAGCGGTTGCAGCCTCAAGACTAATGAGCCTGGGCGTAGGGAATTGCAAAATTAGGGGGAAAATCATAGAGTCCTTGATATGATAAGCCCAATATACTGCAGTGGGAACCAAAATCAATAATATGCCTTGGAAGACCCAGTTAATACAATGCTACAGGGCCACATTGTAAATGTCACAGTGGTTTACCAAGAAAATTTGAACTTAAATAAATAAATTTGGGTGTGGGAAGACTTTGATGAATTTAGAAATAAGATAATTGACTATCAATTTCCTCAATGTGTTATGAATTCTTAAATAAATGATTGATTTTGGGATTAATTTAAGAAAGCACGGGATCAGGAGCCCTTGAAATTTGGCCTAATGGCGAACTTTGAGTGAGAGAGGGGAGAAACAAACTTAATTTGAACTACTTCAAAATTATTAACAGTGGGCCGAGTTGCTGTTTGTTAATCTATGGACGCCTGAATTAAAGATCTGCCGCAGTTCTGACAATTAGTTCAACAGCGTCTCACCTAATGGGCAACGGGAACCTCCCAAAGCCACCCCATGTAGGGGCGGTCCCTTGAGGTTGAGAAATGGTTTTATAGCCCAATCCTCCTGCGCCATGTTGCTTTGGCATCTGTTTGACCAAGCGGATTCATCAAATGGGTATTTTGATATTTTAGGAATGGTTCTTAACTGACGGCAATTTTAAAAATGGCCCAGTGCCACCAGCAAGTATTACTGAAAATTCGAAATTAGACGCTTTTTTCATCTAAAGGTACATTCCTGTCAGGCTATGTTTCTAATATTTTCAGGGAGGGTTCCAAACTGGAAACAACTTTTGATAATGGCCAAAATACTATCAGTGAGTGATATTGAATCTTAGACATCTAATGCTTTTTCCTCTGAATGCAAACACCCTTTGGCTTTATTACTGATGTTATATGACTGATGACTATTAAGGCCAAAGATTTGTTGCTGCTAGTTGTGTTCAGCCCCTTTACCCCATGTGGATGCCAATTCTTTGCTAACTTGCTAGAGATCCCCTCGATTCGCTGTATTAATTTTTCAGATGTAAGAACTGGGTTTGGGGGTGGAGTCTCCAAAGGGTAAGCAGTGACCCACCACTTGTCCCTCACATGTGTGAGGTCACCTTGGGAGACAAGGGGCCACCAGCCTTCTTGGCCCCTTATTGGTTGGAAAGGTAACACCCCTTGATCTAAACGGAGGGGAGCTCCCCAGACTTACAGTCAGGACATGAGGTGCACGGTAGGTCAACACGGCATGGTTATCTGTATGTATGCTAAGGGTTAGGATGAGCTATGCAAATAATGACGCCAATAAGTGAGCACCTCAACAACTGCTAATGACTCTTTGTCATAAACGGCGTATTTTAACTCAGGCAGAGACATCATTTAAGAAAAATACCCATCAGGTGCTTTATTCCATTTTCGCCTACTTATAATAAGGCAGCTGCTAAAGAGAAGTTGGAGGATCAGTAGCCACAATAAACTCCTTTTTGGGATCTACATGGCAAAGGAGGGACGTGGATAACAGGGTGCACTTTAACACTTGGAAGGCATCCTGCAAGATGGGAGACCACTGAAGCATCTTTGCTCCACTCGCCTTGTACAAGGGCGCAGCCACCTCAGAAAGATTTGGTGTTGATTTCTCAAGGAATGTACACGTCCCTAAAAACTCCTCAATTCCTTTACTGAAGTTAGGGTGGTCACTCGCAAATCACCTGTTCCTTGTCTGACGTTATGTGGCCTTGGTCAAACATGAAGTTGTCCAGGAAGGTGACCAGGGACTTAAAGATTCACACTTACTTAATTTAAGCGTAAGGTTGGCTGCCCTTAAACTCTCCACCACTTGCCTTAGGTGTATTGCATGGGACTCATGATCAGGGAAAAAGCCCAAATATCATCCGTATATGGCACCGCGCAAACACCTAGCAGGTCCCCAAGGCTGCATCTATACAAAGTTGGAAGATAACAGGTGCATTTTTAAGCCTAAAGGGCATAAACCAAAATTAAAAATTCCTTTTCTTGTTCTAAATTTGGTGATCCACTCTTGGCCCTTATTGATACAGAATATGATTGAACACATTTAAGCAATCCAGTTTGGAGAAGACTCTGGCCTTCTTCACATAGCGAGCAATCTGAGAGTCTGATGGGATGGGATGCAGATCTGGTACAGTGACATTGTTTAAGTCCCCATAATCTATGCATGGGCGTAGAGTACCATTGGCTTTCACCACAAAGAGAAGTGGTGAACATACTGGAGAGAGGTACGCTGAAATATTGCACCTTTAGCTAACTGCTCTTTGACCCACATATCCAACGCTGTTTCCTCCCGTACAGTCAAGGGGTAAATGGGAGAAGATATATGCACCAGATCAATAGTGAGTTTTAACTTGGAATCATACTCTGAATGATCTGGTAGTAAATTAGCTGAAGCCTCATCAAATGAAGATTCCAGCTCCTCCAAATAGGAAGGTAAGGGTACCTCAAAGGAGAGCTTCAGCAGTGGAGCTAGACTGAGTGTGTTGATTTTGGGGCATTGGGTAAATTTCACAAAAGGTTTGCTTCAGACATGGGTATAATTATTCATGGCCATTCTTTATACTAATGTATGGTATTGTCTTTCAAGTTAGTTTTGACGTCAAATTTTCGCCACCACTACACTCTCAAAATAATGATGCCAAAATTTTTTTTGATTGCTTGGAAGTGTTCAGCTAATTGATATCTGCCAACTTGATAATCCAGAAATACTAAAACCTTCAGCGTGGGAATACCTTGGGAAGACCTTACCCTAACCATACCACCTGGAAGGTAGTTCAACTCGAGGTAGTCAGCTAGGTCTTGGTCAATAAAATTCTCAGAGACTCATGTATCCTCAAAAATTGTTTTGATGAATTTTTCCCAAGGGGATGAGAGGGTAGCTGTCTTTAAAAGATATCCATAATGGTCTTTATTCATAGCAGACAACGCAAACACTTTACCAGAAAAATCTTTATTAGCCATAAGAATGCATCCAGGATAGGCTTTTGCATCAAAAAATGGAGAGGGATAATTGGCCACTCTCACTACTGAGGCCACATATCCCACCATATCTTCAGAAGTTGCATAAACCTTTTTTTATATTGGAATATTATCCTTTTTTCAACCTCCTGTGTCCTGCAGATCATACTGGGGGTTAAGCATGTGTACACCGGGGTGATCTGATACACATAAAATGGGGTCCACTTCGAAGCTGCAAAAGCCAATGAACGGCTTGTTTTTGTATATATTTTGCGTTATAAAACGCGTTTTTGGGCTGAATGACCCCATATCCAAGTAAGTGGCCGGTTGTACACTGTTATCTAAGGCCATCACCCCCAGGCCCTTCATTGATGATTCCGCCTGCACCATACAAATGCAGTGTGGAAGAAATTCATTTTTGATAAATTGTTTAATAAATTGTGGGGCTAGACTCACCTGGACCCTATAAGTCCACTGAAATGGGAGTGAATATGTGGAGAGCTCTTCCTATTTAAGGAAAAATCATAAGTTGCAGACGCCATATTTATAGGGTCAGCAGTAGGTGACATCATCGTTTTGAAATATACTTAGACATTTAATTTAACTTCAAGGCTAGAGCCCTGCTTATCTTTGAGTTCCGCCAAAATGAAGGAATGAAAGGATAAGATTCCTCCTAATTCAGAGGCATGAGTGGGTTTTGGAGATGGTATTTATAGGGGCCGCCCAGGTTGAAACAATAAAGGACAAATTACCTGGCCCCTTCAAGGTTGGGGCGGGTAAATTGTCCCAAAAAGCTATAATATGATGTTTGAAGCTAGTGGGGAACGCTTGACTCACTCAAATGTCCATCGCAGGAACATCCACAGCGGCATGAAAAAACACTTTTGGAAAACGCCAGACACAGGTAAGCCTGAGAAACAAAAAATTCATAAAAATAAGGGCAAACAAAATGCCCAAAACTTTGCTTTACAAGTAACCCATGGGAACGTTTGAAAGTAGTGGCACAAGGTTGCCCTTCCACAAAGGGTTGCTTCACACTCTCGATACTCTCAAACACCCACAACACAGTTTATAAAAACTAAAACACCCAGGAAGGTGACCCAGGTAGAAGCCAAGGTAGATGCTCAACTCCTGGAGGAGGGGAGTCAGGTCTGGTTTTATTATAATTATAAGAAGTGGTGGTAAACTTGGAAACCCAAGCAACTAGTCTTCAATCATTCCATTCCCAAAATGTACTTGCCAAAGGGTAGAAGTAACACTGTGTGCAGAAAAAAAGAGAAACGCCTAGTTGGCACAACGCCAACGAGAATGAGACTAACGTGGACAAGAGCGTCCCAACCACAGTGCACAGCCAAAGCGCCTGAATAAGACTACAAAGACCTTCCACTTGGAATAAGTTTTAACAAGACCAAATATATGGTTGGTCGTCTAATGTCAGGAGCGTGTCTGTAACGCTCCAGTTCCATTAGAGGTGGGGGCGATGGCCTCCCCCTGCTACGGAACCCACCGCTTAATAAAGGGTCTATAAAGTTCAACACAGAAGGACGGTGCACAGTAAGCCCCAAGCAAGGAGGGCGCACATTTGACTAAATTACCCTGGTAGTGGTCAAAAAACAAAGCTAAACATGTGCACATAAAATACTAAAATGAACAAGGCCTTTTATTAAACCAGACGTCCAACAAGGAGAGTTGGTCTTGCAGAATTATAATTAAACACTGTGGAAGCGTTTTCAATTGGGAGAAGTGGTGCTAAGCCTAGGCAAACTAATAGGCGCAAGCTATCATCATCCAGGGTCCTATACTCAAGATTGTCCTAACTTGAGTTATAGATTGTAAATAAACTTGACCTGACTTAGAATTATTATAAACGGAATGGGTTTTATATCCCCATTCTTCCAGTAATTGTAATGAACTTTTATAGTTAAGATGTAGCTGGTGCGTTTTAACACCCTGGATGTAACGCTGGGCTGAGCATCACACACATACCCAGGACCAACCTGGGCATATTATCCTGTATCCAGAATTGGTCTAGGATATTTTCACGTCAGGAAGGCCTTGTAACTTGACCTTTTTGGCCTCCTGACTTCCAGCTTTGTCCTTATAGTCTTTCCCCCCAATTATGCATGTAGATATGACAGATTTGCCATTATGCATTTGTTATCTTTATCCATACTTTCTACTTGAAAATTTGCGGTTGATAATTGCATTCTAAGTAACCAATTCTTTTTAGTAATTTCAGCATTTCTGGCCTGCAATATTAACAATAGTCAAGATTTACAAAAATTCCTTTTGACTTGAGCATCCTCCTCATCCTTATCTGGGACTTCTGATAATGCCACAAGATCCTCAATGTTCTTGTACTAGTACTCAACTGAGTCCAAACATACTCCTTAAAGTAAATGTGCTTTAATTTAGGTTTAGGTGCTTTCTTTGGCCCAAGTAGCATGTGTGGTGAGTCGTTCTGTTTGAGATATAGGATATCAGAATGAGTTTCCAACTTTTGACAGCAGGTATTCATGTTTTGTACCCAATTGTGTGATATCCCATTGTGAGTTAGAATTTTTGCACTTATCTTTTGAGACTCCTACGTTTATTAGCTCCTCAAGGGTGTTTAATTTTTGATGAGCTTCGTTGGCAAAACCTGCATTATCCACAATTTCTTTATGGACTTCAGTAAAACTGGAATTAAATTTATCCAGTAGAGAATTTTGGGAAGATTGTTCTTTCTCTATTGCATGGTAGATTTTTATGAGTTCCATATTATGTTTAGAAATTCTTAGCGGGGTATGCTTGATTAGGGTTGGGCAAACTTAACCAGAAATATATTACTTGCTTGACTGTCTGTGAGGTGTCAGGCAAGAGCTGCCATGGTTGAATCATAATACTTTATGTATCTCCATCTTGAGTGCCTGATCTTTAAGATAGTAGAACAAACTGAAGGAGGAGATAATTTGTGATGCACCAATTTTAGATCCATGAAATAGAGTTTCCAGCATGGCCTTAACGCTTTAAGATCTAAGAAAAATTGGGCTTATTGCATCTACATGAGCTCCCCCATTGTGATAAGATCTAGGGAGCAAGAGATACTGCATCAGAGCCTTGGCATCTAGTATTAAAATAAATAACGATTTTTTTGTCACTAGTTTTCATCTTGTTGTCACTTTCTATTATGGCTGAATCTGCAAGCAACTGGTTGTGTGGGTCCATTTCAGAGAGTTTTACTTTTTTTAGTGAGAACCAGTTGTTAGCTTCTGAGGATTGCTCACCTGATAAAATAAATCCTGCATGTATAATCAGGAGAATTTAGCCAAAAGATTATCAGTTTTAGCCAGTGGTTTTTGGTATAAAAGACCGTTTGGAAGCTCACCAGGTTTATGTAAATTAATATAACCCTTCTGGTCTATCCTAGGCTTAAATTCTCCCTTAAAATTTAGGAACTTCTACTGAGGCAGGCAAAGATACAAGCTGAAGATTTCTGACTTAAAAGCTTGTTGACACTTTTCAAAAGAAACTTTTGATAAAAACCAGGTATAAGAGAATTAAGGGAATATATCTTTATAAGAGATACTATTAATTTATCATTTCATTAGGCCAGGCGCTGGTATTTATACCTCTAGGGCATCTCCTGGCCACATTTTGAGCATGAAATTTCTACAGATATTATTTCCACCCCAGTTTGTCCCTTGAACTGATACGACCATGACCTATTACTAAGACTCTTGGTGACAAAATACTCTCAGAATTGGGAAGGTTTCAGGTACAAAAATTGCAACACATATGTGAAGGATTGTCCTAAGGCCAGCCCAATTTAAGTTTCATTATACAGCTGACAAAATAAGACTTCTGGAAAAATAGCATCAATTTAAAGAAAAATATGTACCCCTAATCAGTACATCAACAGGCCTCTCAATAGCATTAGGTACTCCCATTTGGGCTGTCCATGTGCAAGTGCTATTGTGCCAATTATGAGGATTGTCTGCTTCACCCTAGTAGGTGTGAAGCCTCAACCTTGAGCTTGTGATACAGCTATTAATTTAGGTAATATTAGCCTAAAATTTAGTATTAAATTAATAAACAATATTTGAATCTTTTCTCTCTCGTTGCAAACACTTTTACAACATGTTCAATTCAAGTCTAGGTAAGTTTGATAATATCGTTGAGGAGATTAGTGTGCACCTAATGTTAGATAGCAGTTGGTCAAGCAAAGTTAAGGACACAGGTGCAGGACCACATCAACCAAGTTCTTAAATGCCCCGGCAAAACTGGCAGATTAGGCAAAAAAATAGTGAAAACTGGCAGTTACCATTTCCCCAGAGTAGTTGCCTGGCAAGCGCGCTGCAACCAGTTTTTCAATACGCCGCACTCCCAACCAATATCATCAGTGGAGAACAGGGTGCAAGTTTTCCTGGATATACAACAAATGGCGCTTTGGGAGAAGTTTTGTGGAGATGTACGCACCCATTTCCTGAATGCAGTGTACATCACACTGCACTCCATGCCTCGAGGTTGGCTGGATCTTGGGTTCAAAAATGTGGTGGATGAAGCTGCAAATGTGAGAGTGGTGGTGGACCTCCAAAATGGTCAATGGGTTGTCAAAATGCAGCGCACTCGCTGTACTAAATCAAACCAAATTTCATTACCTTCAACTTCTTACCTACTACAGTTAAGCGCACCGTACTGGAGCACCACCTGAAGGCTGGGCTTGCCAAATATGGGAGAATCCAATCCTTTGAGATTCAGCACTTTACACTCATGCAGGACCTGTGCATGGGCGAAGTGATTGCTGTACTCACCCCATCTGCAGGGGTAGTGGATGATTTGACCTAAATCCCCCACACCACTTTTGTGGAAAATGATGGGCAAGAATCCCGCACATTCAGGGTCACCATGGATAGTGCGCCTCCTATCTGCACTTTCTTTCAAATTTTTGGCCACAAGGCCCATACTTGCCCCACTAATGAGAGCGTTACTCAAACCAAAATAATCCCAAAAGCAATGTGTGGTGCAGACTCCCACTATGAACCAGCAGTAGATACTGACGCAGCCTTCCTGTGGGGCATGCCTGGGTGTTACATTCAGGTGAAACCTGTGTCCCTGCAGGAGTGTAAAAAGGCTAAGCATGCCCACAAGGTGGAGGCCAAGGAGTCAGCCATGACTGCGTCCATGATTTCGCCTGCCCAGCTCCAGGAGAACATTTAGTCATTTGATGCAGAATTGGCTCGCAAATCCATCCACTAATCAGATTAGCCACCCAAGCCAAAGACCCAATGGGTGATTCAGTTTCATTGACCAATGTTACCAAGCATCGATTGAATTGAGTCACCCACCAATAATCTTGATGAAGTTCCACCATCATGCAATGGTGCACCGCAGGTGCACATAATGCCAAAAATTCGCCTCACAGTGGGGAAAAACAGAAGGCAAAAGCCAATGCAAACCCCACTGCAAAAGCTTCACATAATGAAACATAAACCATAGCACGGAATACCTGCGCTGCCAAACAGCAACGTGTTGATAATGAGAAGGCTGAAGGGTATGGGTGCCTTTTCCTCGCACCTAAGGTGTGATGAGGGGAGCCTTTACTATATGGACGTTGAACATTCTGGACTCAAAACCTCGCCATCCTGGGCTAGGAAACTGAGTTTTAAAAATAATTTACCCATGGACATCATGGCCATTCAGAAAACCCACTGTCTGCGTGGTGCAGAGGAGACATGGACAACCATGCTCCTCCCTTCCCTTTCCTTTTGGTTGCAACAATGTCGGGTGCTTATATGAGTGATCCATTTTTTTAATTTATTTTGTCAACTTTGTACCTTAATGGCTGTGTCCTTGTAGTCACCTTTTTGTGGGATGACGAAGTGCACACTGCTGTTAATATTTATGCCCCAACCTGTGCACAAGATCATCAGGAATTCTTCTCAGCCATTAATTCCCTTCTGCTCCCCTGAACCATTTGTTGTTGGTGACATGAACTGCTGGACCAACCAACCACAGACCACTGGCCCTCGTCGTCTACACCCCCACAGGGGCACGTTGAACTTCACACCTAAAAGCCACCCTGAGGTTATTTGATACTCTGCCGCATCATGCAGCACTACTCCCAAACATGTCTCACCCCCATGTGCACAACAGCCAGCTAAGGTCTATGACCTGCATTGACCTTATTCTCGCACTGTTTAAATTTTTGATCCCAAATTTCCCACTTTACAACAACAAAAATCAATTTATCTGACCACAGGATGGTATCAGTTTCCTTCTCTTTGTCCAATCCAGTGGCACAGGCGCTGAAAGGGTGCAAACTCCACCCCGCCAAGATCATGTTGCCCAGTTTTTCCTCATGGGTGTACACTGAGACCTCAGCTCCCGAGTTTACCACACCGTTATGTGCAGACCCACTTTCCACATGGTCAACCTTTAAAGCAAACACCATCCGCCGGGCTTGCCACATCTCATCATGTCACTCATGGACTGCCTTGGCAGTCATTTTGTGCATGCTGGAAGAAGTGGACCATCTGGAATCCAATGTCCCAGTGGCAGGCTACAGCCCAGCTTGGGGTCATAAGTGGTCAGTAGTGTCCGCTCGCCTCAACGCACTGATAAGACAACATAAACATCAGGTTTGTGTTCAGTATAAAGCAAGCATATAAAAACAGGTGACACATACTCCGCTTACTTTTTTTGAATTCTTTGCACCACGCCAGAGCTTAGCCTGCACACAAGTGCTGAGGCCAGACACTCCGTCACACATACTCTGGCTGAAGTGGCAATTGAAGCTAAAAATTATTACTCTGAATTGTATCGCTCCAATCTTGTTCAGCCAGCTGACATGGACAATTTTCTTGAAGGTGCACATATCTGCACCATACCCATTATCCGGAGTTGATAAATTTGATTTCTCAGAATGAACTCTGGTCTGCCATTTGCGGTGCACCATACAGGAAATGCCAAGGTACAGACGGGATTCCTTATGAGTTCTGAAAGAAATATTTCAAATGTTTTTCTACTTTGCTGCTTGCCTCAATGATCCAATTCCTTATAGAGACGCGCCTCCTTCCTGGAGGACAAAAGGCCTTCACAATAACGTTGTACAAGAAAGGGGATAAGA
This sequence comes from Massospora cicadina, assembly GCA_022478985.1. Classification (NCBI taxonomy): domain Eukaryota; kingdom Fungi; phylum Entomophthoromycota; class Entomophthoromycetes; order Entomophthorales; family Entomophthoraceae; genus Massospora; species Massospora cicadina. Next base: position 23,595 of record JAKSZP010012085.1, read on the forward strand.
TGGACTTGGCCAACTGGCGCCCCATTTCACTTCCTAACACAGACACTAAACTTTCTACTAAACTTCATGGAATACCGTCTAGGGGTAGTTGCCTCTGCTCTCATTTCCCCTAAACAATTTGGTTTTATTCACAAAAGGTCTATTTGGGACAACATACATACTGTAGCCAACGTCTGCCAATCCACAGCTTCTAGAGCACTTGTTTTTTAGACCAGCAGAAGTCTTATGAAGGAGTCAACTGGGATTACCTCTAAGCCTGCCTCCACAAGTTCCACCTCCCCCATCGTTTCATTAATTGGGTGATGTTGCTCACGGAATCTGCCACAAGGGCTGTGCGTGGCCCTAACTTCCTCACGGATGTAGTTCGCCCTCAAAAGAGCCTAAGTCAAGTGGACCCTCTGAGACCACTCTTGTATAGCTTCAGCCTTAACCCACTTCTTCAAAATGTGAATGTTAGCCTTACTGGTGTCCAAGTGCAAGTGCAAGGCCAAGCACCAGTCAAGATGTTGGCGTTTGCCGATGATTGTGTGGTTGGGGTGTCTAAAAATCATGATGCACACACGCTTGTGCTACTATACAGGTTTATCCAGGGTAAGTAATGCTGCACTTAACGCCTTCAAAACCGAAATCATTCTCCTTGGTCAGTACCAATCCCGCTGATCCCCAGCGCCCCATTTTCTAACTGCTTCAGCAACTTGCTCACAGGATCATTTGCCCTGCCCACCTGTTAAAATCTTGGGCTTTGATGGCTTGCCTCTGACCCTGGATTTCAATTGCACAGATTCGTGGATACTTGCATTGATTAATATGAACTGGGGCATTAATAGTATGAAGACATTTATTAAAGTTGAATCCCCAAAAGCCGCGCTGAGAGTATTGTCCAACGCTAGACAGGTGCTTCTTCGTCTTAAAGATGTTCTTGCAATGGTAGTGAACACTTTCCCTATTCCCTTCTCGCAGAGCCAAGTGGATATTTTGATATAACCAACCTAACAATAACTGATCCTTGCACTCTTCTCTTAAAAGTAATGTAAAATAGCTAATGTTTAAACAACTTAGTTAATATCAATTTAGATCTGCTTTTATTAGGGAATAATTTGGGGTTTTTAGTTGATATTGGCACAAAACTTTTCAGCTGTCTGCTGACATTTATCTGTGCTCCTATACTGGTTTGACCCTCAGTGTTAGGCAACAAATCTTGTCAGGTACCGTTGCAGTGGGTTTCTTAGGCAGCGTAATCCTTGGGTGTTCATTGGACCAAACAGCTGGTATTAGGTACATGAAAACAATTGTTTTTGCCATTGACAATTCTGCTCTTCCTCCAGAGTTCAAACGTTTTGGTAGTTTCTAACAACTCCAATACATTCCACTTTTAACGATTCCCTATAATTCAACTATTGGGTGTTGTTCCATAATTGAAGTATTGCTTGATTTTGTTGGGGATGATTCCCAATGATAATTTCATTAGTCAGCAGCCTCAAATATCATCAGGAATGATGCCCGACAATAATTCATCAGTTGGCAACCTTTAATATCATTGGGGATGATGCCTGACGATATTCTCATCAATTGGCCACTATTGCCAATCCTATATGATCATAACTTAATCATCAAATCTTATATTTGGTCAAAAGGTTGGATTATGTGGTCATCTGCAATTCTGACACCACCCCACACCACCACGCTTGTGCTCCCCTTTGTGCCAAGCCCCACTAATGGCCCAGTCTGCAATTTGGGGGTGTGGCCAGAGGTGGGAGGGTACGCCTCAATGGTTATGGAGCATCATATCCTAGACAACGTTACAAAATGCATAGCTTCCCTCAAAGCTCGCCATACTTCCCTTACAGGCAGAATAGTGCTAGCCAACTCTATGCTCCTTTCTAAAGTTTAATTTGGGGCCCACGCCATCGCTTTTTCCCCTGGTTTCTTCTAGTCATTATACGCCCTTCTGCAAGGATGGCTTTGGTTAGGCCGCCTACCGCCAGTGCTCCTGGATGTCATTTTTGGCCCTCGCCATAGTGGTGGCATTGGCCTGCTCAACTATGAGGTCCACACCGCCAAAATTCTTGGCACCTGGATCTTTGCAGTCACCAACCTAACAGTCTCATCCCAGCACTGGTCCCGTGCATCCCGCTCCAACTTCTCTCGCGCCTTGGGCTTCAGCAATCTTATCTCACTCTCTGTTAAAGTACCTTGCCTCATACCCTTCTTCTGAGGGCCCACATGGGATGTCGCCCCACCTCAAAAGAATTCTCAATCCATGCAAATCGCTGAGTGGAGAATTCGCATCAGTGGGCACACCGCCCAGAGGGGGCGCCCTACTCCTTGATTCACCCAGGAAGGATAAGGAATACCCAACTAAACGGAGTGATACCCATGAGGTCCCCTATCATAGCCAGGGTGAACTACCTGGACATGTTAGACTTCCCCTACTCCCTCGATACCCAGAAAGCCATTTGGAAGTACGCCCACCACCCTCTTCTGCAGCTGCATATTCATTCCCATGTGTGGCGCTGCTTGAGATGGATATAATGTACTGCCAAGCGCTCTACCGCTTTGCACTCATCTTGTGTCATGTGTGGCCAGTATGGATCTTTAGTTCACATCTGGAATAGTGCCCTCCCTCAAAAGCAATATGGTGTGAGGTTCAGCATCTCTTTCGCCAGGATCAGGCACAGCCCTTCATCCTGTATAAGGACATCTTCGCTTTGTCTTGGTTTCCCCTCTACCATATTCCCTCCATGTCTTAGTGGTTGCAATCACTATGTGGACTATCCACACGATTGTCTTGGATGCTATCTCAGGCTCTACTCACCACCCTTCAGGAAGCTATACGCCGGTTCCAGTCACACCTTGTGGACCACTTTTAAGCTTGGTTTTTTGGGTACCTACCATTCCATCACTGTCAGTTGGTCTCATCCTGGTTCCCAGTTTGGTTCATTTCTTCAGACCCCTTCCTACATATGTTCTCAATAGTGGCGCAAGCCCATACACACTTAACCCCCCTTCCTTCTCATGGCATTCCTGCTGGCAACAGGAGATAGCATTTGCTTCTCTGGGGTGCCCTCATCTTGCTGATGTTCATTTCATTAGTTTATTTTACTTATCAGAAGTGTCCATCCCCTGATCAGCCTTCCCCAAATTAAATTTAAAATTTGTTAATTTAATAAACAATAATTTATCAGGAATAAGGCCCAGAATTAGTAATCATAATTTAACCAGCATTAAACGGTTAATAAAGCCAAAACACAGTTAAACAAATTTGGGATGATTTGTCCCATTTTTGCTCCACTGGCTGATAAGATAAGGAAGAATGCCTGAGCCAAGTTTCTATTTATCATGATATTAGGCCTGAGCATGTATTCAGTATTTAGCTCCTCTATCCACCTCATTAAACACCTCACACCAAATAGTATGCATTGTGTCACCTATTCTACCTTCCTATCTGTTGGATTCCTAATGGCAGATAATGGGAACCACTTAACCGTGTTACCATTATCTTAGTCCAGCTCTTAAAGATGAAGCTTGACTATTCTAAATTTAAACCTAAACTATGCTTTACCTCCTACATTCCTGAATCTATTTCTATCCTCACACATGGTATAAGCCTTTCATTTCCTAATAATACTTAAATCCCCTTTTGTCTACACAGTACTATAAATTGTACTGATTTATTTTCAAATAAAGTTACACTTGCTTTAATAAACTTTTTGTCATTTATTTTTCCTAGTTAATCTAGAGATTTCAATTACAATTATGCAGAGATTTTGCCTGCCCAAAAAGTAGAGAGTTTATGGGACCATCTAGTACTAAAAAAAGTAGAAAGTTTATCTTTCTATCCACTTGACATCACTTTGAGCAAATATATTAAAAAGCATCTTTTAAATTTCCATTGTCACCTCTACCTTATCAGTTTCCATTTTATGTCAGCGGATCCACCACCTGCTTCCCCAGCGTGGGGCAGCAGCGCTCTACCTGCTAGCATTTTCCGCCCTGCAGGCAAACGTGTGCAAACTGGCTCATCCAGTCCGCCTAATGCATCAGGCTGATTTGTCCCTCCTAGGGACTTATCATTCCACTTAGCGCAAGTACACCCAACCTGCCCCACCCTCTAGCCCTACCCTGATCCAATATTCACTTTTGCCTCTGAGTTGAATATGGGCGTCTCTTCCCCATAAGCCAACAAAGCAATAATTGAGCTGGCAACATCCACGTTTTCACCAGTGGGATTTATTAACTTCTGCCCTTATAAGGGCTATTTTGATATTGGTTTTCCCACTGAAGAGGACGCAGCTGCAGCAACTCTACACCCTTAATATATAAAAGCTCCTATTTCCACAACCTGTACACGCCTCCCCAGTGATACCACAATGGTGGTGACCTTTGCAAACCTTCCTTTGCACCTTCCGCCCCAAACATTCTATGAAGAACTGATGATGGGGCTTTCCAAATATGGTACAAACCCCATCCTCCACTTTCTGGTCCCAAGAGGAGCTGAGAGGTTAGCAGCACCACAGGCAATGGCCACCATCACCTCCCACCAACCAACCATAGCCCAGCACATCCCTCCACGTGCCCATATCCCATCTGCACCAGAACACTTCTTCTGGGCTCGTGTTGACAATGGCCGCACCATTTGTCCCATATGCCATGCGTTGGATTATTCCAAAAAACCTGTAGTTCCAACTTAAAACTAGCGTATTCCGCCAATCCCAACCATGGGGCTGCACAATCAGCGTTTGAGTGGGGAGTTTGGCTGCCCCCAACCCTCCAGCTGAATGCTCAAAAATCAACAAAACCTTTGCAACCACAGCCCAAGCCGGCTTAATCTCAGACACTTTACCCAATCAGGAGCAGGTTTGGACCCATCTTCAGTCCAAACGATTTAATGGCTTAAAAGTTACCCAACCAAAACCTCGTCCATCTGAGTCAATCACGCTCAATCAAAATCCCTGGGACCTATTGGATGAAATTACTGAATCTGGGGAAATTGTACCTCCTCCTGACTTTCCCTTTATTTTGGAACCATATCTACCTTCAGATCTCGATGCCCCATTCCCACCTAAGAAATATATCCCTAAACCCACTGCTACCCCATATTTGAGTGACCATCAACTTTCCAAAGCCACTGTGGCCTCTCCTGATAGCCGCCATCTCCACAAAGCTGTTGCACAATCTGTCGCTCAATTTAATGAGGGGCTACATTCAATCTGTTACCCTGATGATTTTCCTGCAGTTGTAAAGGAGGAAATTGAACGATTAAGGAAACCGCCATCTCTGCTCTCAAGCAAGTTTTTGCGCTGGCAGAATTTTCCCCTTCCACGCGCATCACCAGAGCCAATATAACCAAATTTTCTCAGCTTCCCGATGCGCACATACAAGCTGAACACCATGTTGCCAAATTCCTAGAGGCTATGCTCCACGCCCAGCTTGTTAGCAATGAACTTAACCCTTTTCCATTTTTCCTCAACCCGCATCCTGCGGAAGCCCCAACCCTTTTGCTCTCAGCTCTAGTCTTTCTCTTCATTAATGAAGAAGAAACTGATAAGCTGTCTGAAACCCCCTCCCCCTCCGCCATGCTGTGATAAGAGGTCCACAACTGCTACACCTAGTTGGCTTAATTTTCTTTTTGTTTTGGTTTTCCGCCACTCATTTAGGCATTTAGTTTGTCTTTTATGTCGATTTTATATTGGTAATATCTGTCCCCTGGTTGGCTTACCTCGAATAAATGAAATGAAATAGCAGAGAGTTGCCTCTACAATGTATTTTCATTAATAGATTGCCTTGATAACATCCAATTCCATCAAATATTTGCCTGTTTGTCTGAATAGAAATCTGCCTTGATGATGCTGGTTCCATCAAGAGCTTTGCCTTAGGGAAGACAACACTTTAAGAGATATCTGATGGAGCTTCTTTTGACTGCTAATCAAACAGCCTTTGAAGGTCCAAGCCTTCAGAAAAAATGACAAGTTCCAACAAGGATCATCATACAAAATTTTCCGTGGGGCAAAAACTGAGTGTGATAATTTGAGGGGCAATATTATTATTGTTATTGATTGATAGATTATTAGAGCTGCTAAAAATTGATCCCAGGATGAATTCTTGAAGATATAGTTGATATTATGCACAGTTAATTGGGACTAATAGACAATGTGTCATAAATATAATCAGCTCGAGTTGATGTAAGGGTAATTGTCGCAAGTTTATTAAAAGAGGTATTGCTCTATATTGGTTATGAGGATAATTAGCCCAAGTTATTAAAGGGATAACTGGCCTGAGTTTATGATTTTCTAAGGTTTTATTTTTGAGTTAAACGCCAAAATCTGACAATAGCACCATTATTCTATTTTATTTATTTAGAATTGTTACACATAGAGACTTTGGGTCACAATAAATCAAGGTCAGGGAGAGGAATCCAACGTATTGGAATGCCATGAGGGCAGTCACACAACATGAATGGAGTTGTGAGAGGGTTACGCTGAGTGTCATGGTTAAATGATATCATAGTGAGGACCAACCCTAAGGATAAGGCTGGGCGCCAGGAGGCACAGAAGGTGAAGCTTCAGGCCCCTCCTGACCTCAGGCACACACTAGACCAACGCTGGGTAAGAGCTAAATATGCCCAGGTTGGTACTAGTGAGGTGTCTAACGCCCAGCCCCTTACATCGGCCCATGCATTAAAACAAACAGTTTTCTAAATTAACGCAGATGGTTTGATTCAGTTAGTTGAGGAACGGGGTTTTAAAACCTGTTCCATTTACAAAATCACACGTTTGGGTCAGATTCAACTTCAATTGAATTTAAGTGAAGTCAGTTTCGGTGTTTTCTACTAATTTGTATGGTAGTCTTTGCCTATTGGTGAATCAGTGCTTGGGACCACTTTGCAAACTCCAAATTTCCCTGACAAAGTTTAGTTATGTTTTCCGCAACCAACCTTCCTTGTTGGTCAATTTCAAAATAAACATTTTCCCATATTACATTTTTTGTTTTTGATATTTTGAACAATCCTGTGCGCAAACCTCTTTGAGGAGGTCTCGCGCTCCCTTATCCTTGCCATTTTCAATATGATCAAGCTATCCCCTAGTGCACCGTTGGTTTGCCCAGGTTCCCTCCAACTTGGGTCACTTACCCCCTTCCTCATTGTGCACCGCGTCGCTTTTGGTGGATTATTTATTATAATCATTGCATTTCTTTGCCTAAGTTGTTATTGCTTCAGCACCCTCTGCTGGGCTCTAATAACTTTCATACTAGCGGCTAGTTCCCTGGCGTTGGCCTTGTGCACCGTGCACTGCCATGCTGGGAACAGAAGAGTTATAGATACTCTCCTTACATTAGTTGACCAACCATAAATCAATTCTTATTTCACAACCTTATTCTGTGTGGAACTTTTCCAAGGTGGAAACGGTGGGTGCCAGCTGTGGGCTTCAGCTGTGATCAGCCACACCACTGTTTCCTCTTTTTTCCAAAGGTTGGAGCAACTTGACACTATTATGGTTGCCTCCAACTGGAAAATTAACCACTCTTCATGCTCATACCTGGTGGATATGGACGCTTCTGGGTCCAAAAGTTGTGATTCCATGACTTTCCGCCGAAATTATCAATTTCAATTTTAATAAATGGGTTTTATTTGATAGCGCATTCAGACAATGCTGGCGGAATCAGCGTAGAGGGTCCTGAGGGCGTTGGCCATGGATAACATTGGGCATTCCGTTGCTGTTATAGGAATAGGGTCATTTGCATCTAAAAACGCATTTCATAACAGAAACTTTATATATACCTCTGAACCATATTTGCTCTCATATGGCTCAGAGAAGGAACCAATTCCTGTGTACTAAATCACCCCAGAGAATCCCCGTTTGGCCTCTTCCATGATTCGCAGCACTCAGAAAGTTGAAAAGGAACTGCACCTACAATATGAAAATGTTTATGCACCTGCTGAAGATATGGTGGGATATGTGGCCTCAGTAGTAAAAGTGACCAAGTATTTCTTCCATTCTTCGATTCAAAATCATACCAGGGTAACATGTTATTGCCAGATGAAGAGTTTGGTGTGATTTACTGGCATTTTCGGCTTTAAATAAAGAACATTCTGGGTATTTTCAACTGACTGCTATCCTTTCCTCCCCTTAAGGGAAACTCAGCACCACTATTCTGGTGGATACTGGCGCCACTGAAAACTTTATGGACCAGTTCCTAGCCGACTATCTTGGGCTGAGTTACCTGCCAGGTGGTATGGTTAGGGGAGGTGCGTCCCAAGGTATTCCTACTCTGAAGATCATTGGGACAGTGGAGTATCAGGTTAGCAAGTACCACTAGTTGGATCACTTGCAAGCTAATAAAAACCTCTTATACCCTATAATTTTGGGTGTGGAATGGTGGAGGAAGTTTGACGTTAAAAACTAACTTGAAAGAGAATACCTCTTAATAGTAAAAAATGGCTGCACACTAGTTGTTCCTTTGTCTGAGGCTGACGCTCAGTGTGACTTGCCCCACTGGCCCCACCTTCACACCATAGCCTTGCCTCTATGCTGAAACCCACTGTTGTGGTTACTCTACCTTCTTGTTTGGAGGGTCTGGAATCTTCCTTTGATGCAGCTTCAGCTGACGCACTACCTGATCATTCTGAGTATGACTGTGACTTCAAACTCACTGTGGATCTGGTGCATATTTCTTCTCCCATTTTACCCCTTGACCATTCGGGAGGAAGAGGCATTAGATGTGTGGGTGAAGGAGCAGTTAGCCAAAGGCGCAATTTTTCAGCGGACCTCCCCTGTTTGCTCCCTATTCTCTTTGTTGAGAAGGCTGATGGTACTCTACACTTGTACATAGACTATGGGAACCTCACAACGTTACTGTACCAGACCTCCATCCCATCCCTTTGGATTCACAGATTGCACGCTATGTGTAGAAGGCTAAGGTTTTCTCCAATCTGGATTGCCTCAATGCGTTTAATCAAATTTGGATTAAAAAAGGGCAGGAGTGGTTAAACGCATTCCATACCAGAAAAGGTATTTTCCAATTTCAAGTCATGCACTTTGGGCTTAAGAATGCCCCTTCTATCTTTCAACGCCGCATTAATGCAGCATTGGGGGACTTATTAGGGATATGTGCGGTTGCCTAAATGGATGATATCCTGGTGTTTTCCCCTGATCAGGAGTCCCATGCAGTACATCTTTGGAATGTGGTGGAGAGGTTAAAGGTAGCCAGCCTTACGCTGAAGATTACCATGTGTGAATTTTTCAAGTCAGGTCACTTTTCTGGGCAACGTCGTGTTTGACCAAGGACACATGATAACTTCAGACAAGGAGAAGGCTATTCATGAGTGGCCCACCTCCACCTCAGTCAAGTAATTGAGGTGCTTTTTGGGGATGTGTACGTACTTCAAGAAGTTCACACCCAATCTGTCTGAGGTGGCAGCTCCCTTAAAAAGGCTAGTGGTGCCAAGGTGCTTCAGTGGTCCCCGTTTTGGAGGATTCTTTCCAGGCAGTGAAGTGCATCCTATTGTCCACGTCTGTTCTTCGCCATGTTGACCCTTCAAAGCTGTTTATTGTGTCTACTGATGCCTCCAACTTCTCCATAGCGGCTGCCTTGTTACAAGTAGGCGAAGATGGGATAGAGCATCCGGTGGGATATTTTTCTAGAAAAATGTCTTTTCCAGAGTTAAATTACGCCGTTTATGACAATGAGTTACTGGCAGTGGTAAAGGCGCTGACTTAATGGCGTCACCACTTTCATGGCTCAACCCAACCTTTCTGGTACATATAGACCACCGTGCCTTGCTGTAATACCGCGCTACTCATGTCCTAACCCCACGCCAGACCCGTTGGCATGAGACCCTTGCCCAATTTGCATCCACGTATGAGTTCACCAAGGGCAAGGATAATGGTTTAGTGGATGCTTTGAGCCACAACCCTGCTTTAGCCTATGATCCCATAGAGGTAGAAATTTTAACACACAGTTGATGATCCCGCCAAATAAAATTGTGTCCCAACTTCCCTCTCCTTGACCAACGGGCCAGCGCTTGCACCTCTGGGAAATGTGAAGAAATATATTATGTTCAGAAAGGTAGTACTTTCTCATCTGCTAGCAGCAGAATATACTATGCTACTTGCTAAGAACGCTTTGAATCAAGAGAATCTCTCCAGGGGCTATCACGTGAAGGATGAGATGGTGCGGTTTCTGGGGCGCCTATGGGTTCCTGCTGGACCACCTTGCCTGGAAATCATCTGGGACCATCATGATGGACTCACCGTTGGTCATCCTGATAAAGCAAAGACGTTAGAGTTAATACGACGCACCTACAATTGGAAGGGCTTGCCTGCTCAGGAGAGGCGGTATTGTAAAGAGTACCTTATCTGCAATCATATGAAACCAAATTAGCAACCTTTAGCGGGGTTGTTGGTACCAGCTTAAAAGGCTGAAGTGCCTTGTACTTATTTATAGGTAGTTTTTATTGTGAAATTACCTGTATCTGACAGCTATGATTCCATTTTGGTGGTGGAGGACCATTTTATGAAGTTCGTTCACTTTATTCCTTGCAGAACTACGATAACCGCGGCTGAGATGGCTAGGTTTTTCGTCATCCATGTGTTATCTCTTCATGGGGTTCCCAAGAAATAAACAGTAACTGGGGACCTCATTTTATCTCCGTCTTTTGGGAAGAGTTGTGTAAGATTCTTTTAGATTTGCCCCTGCCGTTCAAATGCCTATTGCCCCAATCAGATGGGAAGATTGAACGAGTGAACCAGTGCTTAGAACAGTTTCTGCAGTGTTACACCGCCGCAAATCATTCAGATTGGGTGTCTCACCTCCCTATGGCCCAAATCAGTTACAACAAAACTTTTCATTATTCTATCGGTTGTTCCCCTTTTTCGCCAACCATGGCTTAAACCCCACCTTTAACATGGAGACCATCTGTGGCTCTAAGCTTGAAGCGGTGGTGGACTTTGTTAATACTATCAAGAAGGTCCACCAGGGGGTTTCCACAAGTTTGGAGGCGGCAATGCAAGTTTATAAAGAGAACGCTGATAGAAAATGCCAAGTGGGTCCAGCGTATAAGGAAGGGGATCTCGTAGTGCTTGATGCTCAACATCCCTATCAAGAAGCCATGCAAGAAGCTGGGACCAAAGAGGATTGGCCCATACCGCGTTGTTAGAAAGGTGGGCCATGCCTCATACCAGCTAGATCTTTCCTCTTCATTTTAAATCTTTTCTATCTTCCATGAGATCAAATTGATGTTGTTTGAGGGCCCCCACCAGAGACTCCTGAGGCTTATATCGTGGATAGGGCGCTAGAGTGGGAGGTGAAAGAAATAGTTGCCTCCTGCCGTGTTAAAAGAAGACTTGAGTACCTGGTATCATGGAAGGGTTTTGACGCTGCAGAGAACAGTTGTGTTCCAGCGCATGAATGTGTGCACGCCTAAGAACTGATTGAAGCCTTCCACAAGCGTTTCCCCCAGGCTGCTGTATTTTAACCAAACTGACCGTTGCCACCATGAAGTTGGCCCCAGCCCACAAGAACATTTCCCTTGCGCAAGCCCCTGGAGGGGTTGAGCCCCAGTTGGAGGAGTTGTAATGTCATGGTTAAATGACATCATGATGGGGACTAACCCTAAGGATAAGACTGGGCGACAGGAGGCCCAGAAGGTGAAGCTTCAGACCCTCCATGACCTCAGGCACGCACTAGACCAACGCTTGGAACAAGATAAATATGCCCAGGTTGGTACTAGTGAGGTGTCTAACGCCCAGCCCCTTATGTTAGCCCAGGCGTTAATATGAACGGTTTTCTTTAATGCAGATAGTTTGATTTGGTTAGTTGAGGAATGGGGTTTTGAAACCCATTCCATTTACAAAATCACACGTTTGGGTTGGATCCAACTTCAATTGATTTTAAGTGAAGTCAGTTTCGGTGTTTTCTACTAATTTGGATGGTAGTGTTTGCCTATTGGTGAATTGGTGCTTGGGACCACTTTGGTAGACTCCAAATTTCTTTGACGAACTTTAATTATGTTTTCTGCAACCAACCTTCCTTATTGGTCGACTTCCCAATAACATTTTTCTGTTTTACATTTTTTATTTATAATATTTTGAATGATCCTGTGCATGAACCTCGTCGAGGAGGTCTTGAGCTCCCTTACCCTTGCCATTTTCAAAATGATCAAGCTATACACTAGTGCACCGTTAGTTCGCCCAGGCTCCCTCCAACCTGGGTCGCTTACCCCCTTCCTCATTGTGAACCACGTCGCTTTTAGTGGGTTATTTATTTTAATTATCGCACTTCTTTGCCTAAGTTGTTATTGCTCCAGCACCCTATGCTGGGCTCTAATAACTTTTGTACTAACGTCTAGTTCCCTGGCATTGGCCTTGTGCACCGTGCACTACCACGCTGGGAACAGGAGAGATATAGACACTCTCCTTACACTGAGATGGTGCAGCCCTTTGAAGCCCATTAGGTGACAGAGGCTAGTGGTATACAGAACGTCTGCTGCACTTTGGCCCATTAGGGGTATTTTGTGTTCTAGTATTTCTCCAAGGGCGATTTCTGGAACCCCCAAATTGGAAATATTCAGACTTGCTGTTTAGTATCATTTGAGAAATAGAGAACTTCATGCTGATGCAGCCTAAGAAGCCAGAGGATCGAGGTGACTTTTTTGGCATAGGTTTGCATATGTTGAGGTGTTAAACAAGGTCATGGGAGCCCCATTCAATACATTATTTCAATTAATTCTTCCTTGGCGGGTTTTGCACCAGACATCCCACAAGATGGCATGGCGGTAGTGTCCCAAGCATGGTTCTGAGCCCTTAAATCCTCCTTGCTGTTGTTCTGGCTTTCCAGTAATGAGTTAATGAGTTTGAAGGCGGCTGGTTGGATTGCCGACAGGTGAGGCCGCTTATGCCTACCAGTGGACCTCCAGGGGGAACATTGACGCTTTTTCAGGAACCCTAGATCTCCAGTAAATTCTTTAAGCCTATCCTCCTGAAAAGTCATCAATTGTGAAACCACTTGATCATGATTCCCCTACTTAGTGGTTCTGTTTTGTGAATATCAGGAACTCAGGTCTCAGGAGGTGATGTAATGATAAGCTATCATAAATGGATTTCATAAAATTAGGGCATAGGAAAACCGCTACAAAAACAGTTGCAATCCCAATTTTCTGACTCAACTTAATTGGTGAGTCAATACATTCTGGGTGATTTGAAATCTTTATTTTTCTGGCACAAAAAATGAATTTAGGTCCCTCAATCCACCAGCAAATGAATATCATGTTGATGGCATTTGTTAAGCCTTTCCAGCGCTTAATATATTAAAAAATATATGTAGCTCTTGCAGGGCTACTATTTATCAAGTGAGGATATGTTCCCCTTCCCTCACTCAAAATTCTGCATATTTCTTTTTCTCTTCTTCCAAAATAAAGCCCATTTGCTTATAATAGTACCATTATGAATTTAGTATTTAGATTTGTTATATATAAGGGACCTTATGTCACAATAAACAAAGATTATGACGAAGAATCCAATGTCCTGGAATGCTGCAAGGGTGGTTACATCACAAATGGGGTCATAACAGGGTTTGCAGATGATATGGTGCAGCTCTGTGAAGCCTACTAGTTGACAAAGGCTGATGGTATATGGAACATCCACCACACCTCAGCCTATTAGGGGTATATTTTGTGTGTTAGTATTGCTTCAAAGAAAATTTCTGGGCCCCTGAATGCGGCATAGTTCATACTTGCCACTGTGGATCATTTGAGATGTGGGGATTTACATGCTAATGCAACCTAGGTAGCCAGAGAATCAAAGCAACTCTTTGGCATAGGTTTGCATATGTTGAGGTGGCAAACATGGTCTTAGAAGCCCCGTTTGTTACAATTGCTTTATGAACTTTTTTTTTCTCATTGCAAACACTTTTGCAACCCATTCAATTCAAGACTAAATCTAGTTTGATAATCTCATAGAGGGGATTAGTCTGCGCCCATGTCTGGGAGCAGTTGGGCAAGCAAGGCAAGAGGAGCAGGCGGAAGGCCCGCGGCCTCTAACATTCGAAAACGCCACGGAGAAATGGTGGAATAGAAAAAAATCTAAAAAAACCGGCGGTCACAATTTCCCCAGAGATACTCGCGTGGCAAGCATGATGCAACCAGTACATCAATACGCCACATTCCCAGCCACTCTCATCGGTAGAATTCGGAGTCCGTGTGTATCTGGACATCCAAAAATGGCCCTATGGGGAAAAATTTTGGGAAGATGTACACAAAATTTTCCTGACCGCGGTGTACGTTGCACCTCACTCCATGTCACGCGGTTGGCTGGACCTAGGTTTTGAAAGCAAAATAGCAGCAGACGAGGCTGCAGTGGTGCGCGTAGTGGTTGACCTCCCCAAAGGGCAATGGGTCGTCAAAACTAAATGCACCAGATGGACAAAATTGAGCCAAATTTTCCTCACGTTTGACTTTTTGCTTACTACGGTAAAATGTGACATTTTGGAGCAACACCTAAAAGATGGTCTCACCATATATGGCGAAATACAATCTTTTGAAATGCAACGTTTCACGCTGATGCCACACCTGTGCACTGGCAAAGCCATCGCAGTTCTGACCCCAACTGAAAAGATTGCAAAGGACCTAACCCAGATCCCGCACTCCACCTTTATTGACATCGCAGGGCACACCACCCACCCATTCCGGGTAACTGTGGACAGCGCGCCCCCCATTTGCACCCACTGTGATGCGTTCGGCCATAAGGCACACGTGTGCCCCATTAAAGAGGGCGTTACATTCCAAGAGCACCCCTCGGCGGCCATGGCCAGTGGAGAGGTGCACTACGAACCAACCGCAAGCACCAAAGAGGCTTTCCCGTGTGGGGAGCACAAGGCTGCTACCTATTGGTAAAGCCCATCTCCCCGCAGGAGCAGAAGAAGGCCAAGAAGGCCCTTAGGACCTGACAAAGAAGCGGCCAAGGTCACCACCACCATCCCACACTCACAACGCCAGGAGGACATGGAGACCTTCTTGCAGCAGAAGCAACTTGGGAATCCATCCCAATCAGATTGGGAGGCCCAAGCTGAATGGGCCACTCAATCTGAGGATCTGATGGGAGATTCGGAGCTCACCCAATCGCTGCACCCAAGCCCCAGTCAAAACTGACTTGGGACCTATCCCAATCAAAAAAATTTTTTTGCCCCACTCGAAGGTGCACTGAACTTATCTGCACCGCAAAAAATTCGTCCGACGTTGGGAAAACAAAAAGCAAAGGCCAAAGCCAACGCGACTCTTTCCACAAAAATTAACAAAAACCCCAATAGCGTTGCTGCTAATACCTGCGCTGCTTTGAAAGCCTGTGGGGACCTGGAAGAGGCTGGTGGGCCAGGGGGCCCACCCCCTCGCACCTAAGGTGCAATGGGGGAAACCTTCACTCTAGGGACGCTGAATATCGCCAGACTCAAGGCCTCCCCGTCCCGGGCTAGGAAACTGAGTTTTTTTACAAAATAATTTACCCGTGGATATCCTGGCCATCCAGGAAACCCACTGTCCATGAGGTTCCGAGGATGCTTGGAAAACAATGCTCCTACCATCCCTATCCTTTTGGTTGAAGCACTGTGGGGTGCTAATTTAGAAAACAATTTTTTCAAATTTACATCTTCAGAAACATTCCTAAATGACTGAGTGCTCGTTGTCACCTTCTCATGGGCCAATGTTGCACACACAATCGTCAACATTTACGCCCCAAACGGTGCACAAGAGCGTCGGGAATTTTTTCTCATCAGTCAAATCCCTCCGCTACCCCCCGATTCTTTCCTAATCAGCGACATGAACTGTTGGCTAACCTCACCAACGGACTGGTGGCCGCCCTCACTCCACACCCCACAGGGTCACATATAACTACGCGTTCTAAAAGCCACCTTGGGTTAATGGATGCACTGCCGCAACATGCCCCACTGCTCAAAAACATGATGCGTCCCCACATCCACAACGGCCAATTAAGGTCCATGACCCGCATTGACCTTATTCTAGCGCTGGCGAAATTCCAACCCCACATCTCCCATTTCAAAACAACGAAAATGGAATTCTCCGACCACTGACTGGTCTCGATAACATACCACTTACCCATCACAGTTGCAAAGGCCCCACATTGGTGCAAAATCTGCCCCCAGAGCTTGCGTCGCCAGGATTTTCCATGTGGGTGGAAGAGGCAACTTTGGCAAAATCGTTTGTTGCACCGTTTTGCGCGGACCCCCATTTCCACATGGGCAACTTCAAAAAAGACACCATCCGCCACTATCACCATCTCTCATCCAGACGCTCACGAGTCACATCGGCAGTTATATCATGCGCGCTGGCAGAATTGGCCCACTTGGAGTCCAACATTCCAGCCTCAGGATATAGCCCTGCATGGGGCCAGAAGTGGGCGGAGGCAGCAGCCCACCTCAATGCACTTGAAAGGCAACACAAACATCAGGTTTGTGTCCAATACAGGGCCACACGCATCACTAAAGGTGACAAGTGCACCGCATACTTCTTCAAAAAATTTTTTGCACCATGCCAGAGCGTGGCCTGCACACAGGTATGAAGATCGGATAATTCTATCGTGGACACACTGGCCAAAGTGGCAAACAAAACGCAAAGATATTACTCCAAGTTATACTGAGCCGAACCAATTCAGCCAGCTGAAATGGCGGAATTTCTCAACAGAGCTCATATCCGCACCATTTTCTGATACCCAGAAATAATGAATTTAATTACTCCGAACGAATTATGGACAGCCATTCGCAGTGTGCCAAACCGAAAATGCCCAGGCCCAGATGGCATTCCATATGAGTTCTACAAAAAATATTTTAAATACATATCCCCATTGCTGCTAGCCTCACTCAACCAAAGCCTGTTGGAAACGCGCCTCCTACCAGGAGGACATGAGGCTTTTACAGTCACACTCTTCAAGAAAGGGGATAGGCTAGACTTAGCCAACTGGCGCCCCATTTCTCTAACAAACACAGACACCAAAATTTTAACAAAAATCATGGCTAACCGTTTAGGGACTATAGCATCTGCCACCATCTCTCCAGAACAATTCGGTTTCATCCCCAGAAGGTCGATTTGGGATAACGTGCACTCTGTGGCTAATGTGTGTCAGTCCACAGCCTCTGGGACACTTGTATTCTTGGACCAACAAAAGGCCTATGATAGAGTAAACTGGGAATACCTTAGGGCCTGCCTCCAACAATTCCGCCTACCTCCCCACTTCATTAACTGGGTGATGCTGCTCACGGAATCTGCAACAATGGCTGTGCGCAGCCCAGGTTTCCTAACAGAAGTAGTCCATCCTCAAAGGGGCCTGCGACAAGGGGACCCCCTCAGCCCACTCTTATACAACTTCAGCCTTGACCGACTACTGCGAAATGTGAATGCCCAACTCACTGGGGTCCATGTGCCAGGCCAAACCCCAGTCAAGATGATGGCATTTGCAGATGATTGCGTGGTGGGGGTGTCTAATAATAAAGATGCACGCGCGCTTGAAGCCCTCATCCAGGAATATTCCCGGGTAAGCAACGCGGCACTGAACGCCTCCAAAACCGAAATCATCCTCCTTGGTCGGTTTCAGAACTGCTGGGCCCCAGCAAGTAGTTCCCAACCCAGCCCAGCTGCTCGCCCAAGTCCACGCCTTACTAACTCAAAACACACCGCTCCACTGGTGCTCCCCTTCGTGCCGCGACCTACCATAGGACCGGTACGCCATCTGGGCGTGTGGTTGGAGGCAGGAGGATACGCGTCAGCAGTAATGGAGGGCCATATACTGGACAACGTGACGAAGCGAATCGCCTCTCTCAGAGCCCACCCTACTACCCTCACTGGCAGGGTTGTTCTTGCCAACTCTATGCTCCTATCCAAAGTCTGGTTTGGAGCCCACGCCATCCCCTTCTCCCCAAGCTTCTTCAAATCCCTGTATGCTTTGCTACAAGGTTGGCTTTGGTCAGGCCGCCCTCCACCAGTACGGCTAGAGGTCATGTTTGGCCCTCATCATCATGGTGGCATGGGCCTACTTGACTTCAAAGCCCATGCCGCCAAGATCCTAGGCACCTGGATAGCGGCCGTCACTGCTCCTACACTCCCATCCCAACACTGGTCCTGCGCGGCCCACTCCAACTTCTATCGAGCCTTGGGCCTCAACAATCCATCAAACCCCCACTCCCTGATGAAATACCTCGCATCACACACATCAGCCACAGGTCCTCATGGGACCAAAATCCACTACAATCGAATCCTACTCTTCATGCGAAGCGCAGAGTGGAGAATTTGTATTAGTGGACATACAACCTGAAGAGGCCACCCCTCTCCTCAGTTCACACAAGAGGTACAGGGGCTACCCATCCCTGATGGCGTGATCCCCATTCGACCCCAAGTCCTATCCAGGGTGGACTACCTGGACATGATGGACATCCCTTATTCCACTGAGACCCAAAAGACTATCTGGAAATACGCACACCATCCTCTGTTGCAGCCTCAAGTCCGCTCCCATGCGTGGCGCTGCCTGAGGCGGGTGTATCGTACAGCTGAGCGCTCTAATGCTTTACACTCATCCTGTGTCGTGTTTGGCCAGTATGGAACGCTGTTTCACCGCCTGGAGAAGTGCCCCACCTCTAAAGTAATATGGCGCGAAGTCCAACGTCTGCTAGGCCAGGATCAAACACATCCCTTCAGTCTGTCAAGAGATATGTTTGCTTCATCAATGGCCTCCCCCTCCCACCCTCCCTTCGTGCTCTGGTGGTTGCAATCGCCATGTGGACTATCCACACGATTCTCTTGGATGCCATCGCCGGATCCATCCCCACCCTCCCTGAAGCTGTCCACAGATTCCGGTCTCATTTGGTGGACCACTTTCAAGCGTGGATGTTTGGATATCTCCCACCACGTCGCCGGCAGCTGGTCTCCTCCTGGTTCCCAGTCTGAATCATCAAATCAGACCCCTTCCTCCACACGTGCTCAATAGTGGCTACGCCCCCTACACACGTTCCCTCCCCTTCCCATAAGTGGCGTTCCCGCTGGCAACAAGAGATAGCATCGCTTCTCTGGGGTGCCTCACCTGGTACTGAGTTTTGTCTCGTCTGAGTCATATTCGGAAGTGTCCATCCCATGGTCGGCCTTCCCCTCAATAAATTAAATTAAATACAATTGCTTTATGAAACCTAGACCAATTAAAACTATAAATACCCAGCCCAAAGCACTGTGTTAAAACCAATGCAGCCTCTCAACGCCAAGAGAGGCTGAGCAAGGGCTGTTTATAATAAAGTAGATAGAAGCTTCATAAGAAATAGAAGCCTCTGCAGCAGGGCCTCAAAAGGACCAAAAACACCAAGTACATGCAGGAAGGGAAAGCCTCTTACCACAAACAGTAAAAAGAGAAACGCCAATCTGGGCAGCTGGAAAAACATATGATAACGCCATGATTAGAAGCATAGGGACTATGGTTACCATTAAATAAAATCCATTACCACTATGAGATAGTCTCACAAATTTAGTTTCTCACAAGTATATTAATAAGGTGGTTGGTTGTCTAATGTCAGGAGAGTGTTTCTAACTCTCCAAGAAGAGACCATTAACAGAATTAATAAACCACTCCTGGTATGGTGCCAACACCTTTGTAGCTTACAAATAACACTAGAAAACCTCCATAAGATGGCATCTTGTGAGGACAGCAAAAGGTACCATATATTAAGTGAGTATATAAAAGGGCTTTTATTAAAGGAAGAGATGACTAACAGAGTGATTGGTTGTAAAAGCACTACTCTAAGAAAATGGGGATAAACGTCTCAATTAATTTGTTGAAGGATTAGACCCTAGTCTGGCCAATAAAAAGCGACTACAATTAATTGTAGTTCTATAATTTGATTATGTTTAACTTGAGACTTTGACACTAGCTGAACATTTCCATTTTTAGTAATATTATTCTTTGAGGTTATATCAAATCCACATTTGTAAATCAAATATAATGAAAATTTCTCATTAAAATTGTAATTGGTAATCTTAAACACCATTGATGTAACATCTTGAACCCATCAAGCGATTTCTGGGGATCAACCTAGGCCTACTTAGCCTTAATGCAACATTGATTTATGGTATACTTGAGGTCAGGTAGGGCAGCTACTTGACCCCTTTGCCTTTCTTACTTCCCCTTTGTCCCTACGGTTTATACACAGAAACTATGTCATGATACATGACACAAGCAGTGTTACTGTGCACTGCCCTAATTCCAGTGCATACTTCTTTGAAGCTTTCTTTTAGTTGGCTAGTAGATCCTGATGTACCACCACTTTGTCCATTAATGAACTACCGGTTTATCAATAGCAATACGGTGTTGTGCAACGTTTTAATAGTGCTTATATATAATATGATGCATTTATTTGTTTATGTATCAACAAACAGGTCCATCAAAGTCAAGTGATGTTTCATGAAAAACACAGAGAGTTGTCTATTGTTTTGGTAGCTCTACCACAGCTGATCTTAATTATAAGCTGATAATAAAAGGGTAACTAGTCTTTTATCTGCCATCCTTAAGCTAAATAAAATCTTTAAATAAGTTCTGAGCTAATTGTTCCAGTGATTTATTTTCAGCACCTCTCTCAAGAAAGGTGATGATAGTAACATTTTTCTGTAATTCTAGTTTATTTTGCATTTTTGTTGCTGAGTAGAGCTCCTTTAACCCCTGAGGAGTGCTAACTTATTCTTGGTATCTATTTTTATTTAATGCATTGTACATCAGCTATCAAAAATACCTCCTATAATGAACGCCAGCTTGTTGCATCAATGAGAATACACGTAGTATTGGCATAAAGTTGTAGTAGTTAGTAAGCGTAAGTGATCATAAAGTCTCTTTGTATGAGGGCAAAAGATATTATAAAACCGCTAGTCATCAATTTGGCTTTTTCTATATATAGTCTAAAAATATTAGTCTCAAACCTATTGTGCCCAATCATTATATATAAATTATTGACATATATGTAAAGAGTATCATGATAGAATGCACAACATATTATCATATATACTAAGGTTGGGGTTTAGATGATACTTTATTACCCTAATCATCAGAATTGTGTTATGATCTTGAGTGTAAACCATTACTCAGATATATTCCCATGATAATAAGTTCATGCTTGCTTTATCTATGTCAAGATTCTGATATGACTGAACAATAAGCTCTGAAGAGCTATGGCATAATGGCGAGAATCCGCCAATTAGTATGATTGTCTATGAATATTTGAGCGCCTTGAATTGAGGCGATATTGGGACATAACAATTTATTATTGGATTGCCTACAAATAAGGTGATAAGGCGATGTCAACATTTGACGTGTATAATTTAGATCGCCTAAAACTAAGGCGATAGAGAATTAAAGAATACCAGCCAAAACCAATGAGAATAAGCGGAATAGATTAGTCTAAGCTAAGAAAATGGTATAATCTAATGTTGCTGATATCTAAGCAAGATGGGCAATTGAAAGAGGTTAGGTTGTTAATAGTTTAGGGAGAGCAAACAGCGAAGAATTGTGTATTTATTCAAATAGATAAAAGTGTTGGGACAATTGCTCCATATTTTATTTTATTTTTAAGTGTGTTCAGAGGACTGACGATCCTCATATCATCTTTCTGTGGTTCAGTGGTTTCAATTTGTGCAACCCTTATGGCGTATCCTAATGGTATCGCCCAAACTCATTACAGTGGTACTCACAACAGGGGGCTATTGACAACCACAAAAAATAAAAAAAGATAAAAAACTCCAGTTGCAAGCCATGTCTTAACAGGCCTGCTGCTGGGAAATCTTCACAAAGCTCCGCACCTTTCAATTATGAGGAACTCAAACTCACTTTAGATGTGGTGCTTAAAAAAAGGATGAACTTCTTCAAGAGCAGAATGACTTTATGCACCAGCTTAAAGCACGTTTAGCCAGCTGCAAATATGGGACAACAAAACAAACAGCTCACTAAATGTTTAGATGTCACTACTATATGACTGCATTGCACAGAGTGAAAATTGACTGATAACGCCCAGCCCTCTCATTGGGAAGAGGAAGTACAACAGGAAGTTGCTCGTGGAGAATGATATGATGAGGAATATATTTCTGGCAGATTTACTACACCCAGGAAGGCAGCTCAGAATATGGCTAAGAAGTGGAAAGCCACTTCAATCAAATAACGGAAGTGCTGTTCACCACAGAAGGCCACACTACCTTCAAAGCAGTGGACATCCTAACCTTCACTGGACCAGCTCCTCATTGAGAGACTGCTTATGGGTCTCGTCCCATTCCTCAGTTCGCCCCAAAAAATCTCATCTATGAGCGGGATGAGGAGGTCAATATTGAGAAATGCCTCCATTTAATTGCAATGGGAAAATTTACAGCTTCTTTAAACGTTTTGAGTATGCAGTGGAAGACGCCTCAGATCAGTGTAAAGCTAAACTGTTGGTATATGCCTTAGATGTTGGGAGTGCTGACCAAGTCACCTGCTACCTTCCAAACAGCTCTGTTACTTATTAAGAAGTAAAAGACTCTGTGCTGCGCTTGTTTGGGGGTACCTCAAAAATATCACAGCAAAAGGCGGAGTTCTTAACTATTGGGTTCCGCTGTAATAAGACCCTAACAGATTTTGTTGAGCAATTTGTGGCAGAAGCTCACATGCTGATTGGGCAGGTTATTTAATAGAAGCTGACATGTGCATCACAATAACCTCTGCGGTAAAGCCATAACATGATCTTCACAATGGCATTTTTCCAATTTTGGATGATGACGTTTCCCTGTGTGGGATCCGCTAAAGGAGGCCACAAATACTCTCTTAAAACGGAATATTTTACTTTCTGTTAAAAGTATAAAATAATACTTGTTTTGGTTTTTTATGTTTTTTATTAAACAGGCAGGGAAAAACCAGAAAAGGTCCCTTTATTGATACTAGCTTTTCCTATTTAAACTAGTTCAAATTTTGAGACCATCGATTTTTGAGGCAAAAGAATGCAAAGCTCAGTCTTCCAAATTAGGGAATATAGGCTTTTGGCCTATCAGAATGAAAATAAAAATTTTTCAGAGGTAAAACCAACCCATGCGGTAATGACTTGATGAATTGTATTCAATCACCAGCAAGTAAAATCTTTTCACCTCAGCGGTGGTCAAACTCAACTGGTAGTGATTGGGTATTTTGGCGGTAGTCAGATTCAGATGGTAATTATTGGCTAATGTTTACCCTATCATCCTCAAGTAAAATCTTTTCACCTTGATGGTGGTTAGACTTAGACAATGATTGGTTAACTTGCACCCAATCATTGATAGTTAACATCCTCTTGCCTTACGAGGGTTCCGATCTGTGCAATATTATACTCCTTGTATTTGACCGAGGAGTCAGAGTATTTTTATTATTAATTTTTACCATTTTAAGCCAATTCTTATGATAAATCGTATTCCTCCGGTCATTAGGATTCCACCAAAAATCAACTAGGGTTTTTCATTGGGGGAACTCATATCGTTGATATACCCATTATTATTTAAAAATTTTGGCAGGTAATGGGCCAATCATAGCAGCAGAATCAGGAACACTAATACCAACATTCTTTTTCTCAGATCAAAGAGGAGAATGTCTGACATTGCCCCCCTCAAGAATATTGGTAGGGGGTTGCGATTATGGTAGTGTAAAGCCTTATTATCTGCTTGAGAGGTAAAAAGGGGGTGCAGAGCTTATTCGCAGCCTGCCCTTTTTTGATCGCTGTTTTTGCAAGATTAGTATATATGCAGGAGTACTCCTTCTTGCTGGGTCCGTTATTGGCTAGAACTAAGGGAACTTCGTAATTGAGCAATGATAAGATCCCTTGCTTCATATTGATAATGCCATCATACTCAATCATAAATTGAGTTACTATAAGCATATCATAAGTATTGTTTTCTAAGGCCACAGCGGGGGCTGATAGGATGAGCTTCCCAATTCAAATGGGAAGGGATGAGTAAGCACCCATCGCGTGGGTGTTATTAGGACCAGCAGTTCCAAAATCTTGGTTGTATTCCAAGTCAGGTGCAAGCTTGATCTTTTTCATCAGCTTGGAGGAGATTACATTTACTGGGGAGCCCATATCCAGAATGGCCATCACTTAAACTTTTTGTATGACCACTTCAACATTTGTGAGTTTTCCCCCAAAAGTGGGCGATAGTGCTAAGACCTCTTTGAGATTGAATTGGGAGGTTAATTTACACGCAGTCTTGGGGTAATTTTTCTTGATGGACTTCATGGTGCGGCTATGCTGGATAGGGCGTATAAGATGAGACACCACCTCATCTGCATCGCTAGCAGTATTGATAATGATTGGTTCCCCCAGAACTTGGCTGAGGTATGTTTCTTCAGGTATAGTGGCATCATCCACTCCTCCAGCATTTAAGCGATTGGGGACTTCCACCTCAGCAGGTGCTCTGACAATGTAATAGCCCACCTCATCCATATCCCCCTCAGAATCATCCACTGGGGTATTTGTGATGCGAGGTAGTGGCATAAGTTGATTAAGTGAGTTAGGCACATGAGGTTTGTCAGCAATAGGGGTGCCTTTCCCTACGCTGACATTTCTTTTCCCTGCTCCTGTTCCTCGGTGTCAGCTTTCTTTTTCCAGCAAGTAGCTTCCATGTGACCGACTTTGTCACAGTATTCGCATTGAGGGCATTCAAGATGTTTTGGTTTGGGGTTTCATTCTTTAGGGCCCATTATCTGAAGGGCTCCTTTTTGCCCTCAATAGCTAGGGCTTGAGGCTTAAGCTTTGAATCCTTGATGGTTAAAACGCGAGGATGAGATGCTGCTCCATGTGAAATTTCAGGCTTGTGGAAATCAGCAACATCTATTAACGCCTCCTTGATGTCTTGGACGGTATGGAAATAGCGTTTAACAGAGGTGATGTGCATTGCTAGGGATGGGTAGGATGCCACTCCAGTCAAAGTGGCGGCTATAGCATCATCCAAAGTCAACATTTTTGAGGTTGACAGCGTCTGTGCCTCCATATAGAATCGCTTTGCAAAAGTGGCCACTGACTCTCCTTTTCGAATACTCATATGCATGAAGGCTTGCTTTTTTCATGCTTAAATCTTGTTTGGAGCTGAACGTGTTTATGAGGGCCTCTTTAACCTCGGACCAGGTGCTAAGAGTGTCCATATGTGGGACCATCACCTCTTGTGCCATGCGGCCCAAACAGGAAAGAATATGTTTGGCCTTTTGACGGTCAGTTGCCCCTTCCCTAGCCGCTTCATAAACATATAAAAACGAGAAGCAATGCTGCCCTCGCCGGGGAAGAACTTGTCTTTAAACGTAGGTTTGTATGAATGAGGGTCATTCCCAGAAAGGGTGTGAATAGCTGGAGCTTCTGCTTATGAGGTTTCAAAGCGGTAGCTTAACTGATCAAAGGCCCATGAGAGGCGATCGAACTGGTCATGCATGGCTTCAAGCTGGGTTTCCAGGTTGGAGAGGGCTTCTGGGGGCCCGGATTCACATAGTCTCAATCATGCTTCAATTCCTGATTTTTGAGTTTCAAGGTCTTCCACTAGGTTCTCAATTGCAGATACTTGGAAATGGAGTTGGGATACCATTGAGCTTAGGTTTTTTTGTGTAGTTTCCACGGCTTTCATGTGGTTCTTCAACTCTTCTTTCATTTGGTTACACCCTTCATCGTCATGAGAGTGAGGGCTTGGTCCTTGTACTCCATCCTTGATCTGCTCATATTTCTGCTCGACCTTTTTTAGTCAACTAAATACTTCCTTCAACAGCCCAGGGCTTTCCAGAGAAGCTTTCATCCTTGTTGCTTTGATTTCACATTCAGTCAGGCGACGTGCCAAATATTTGGTATTTCCCAACAAAGCTTTGAGAGCTAGCTCCTTTTCTAGCTGAACAACCTTGGCTGTGAGGGTGGTGGTGGTGCTAGATGGTTCAAGCAACAGATGACGTTCAAGCTCATCCACACGCTAGAAAGCTTGAATTAACTGCCATTCCACTACAGCCACACGCTGTTCATATTCCTGGAGGACGGAGTTGGGCGCTGACAAGTCATGATGTGGTTGCTCGATTTGCTTTTCAAATTCTTTAGCAAACTCCTCCAATATTGAGCGTGTGTTAGCGGAGGAGGCATTCAGCTCATCCCTAAAGATCTTCATAGTCTCCTCGACATACTTTATAATCCCAGTGTCCATGGTAGCAAATCGATCATGTAGCTGAATGATGAAGTTTTGATTGGCTTCCACTCCAGATTTAACTACTCCAAGATGTTCAGAGGTCAGTTGATACAACTCGTCATAGGCTAAATTCAGAGCTGCATGGGTATCTCAGTGTCAATGAAGCTCCTCATAATGGCCGGCTAAAAGATGCATCATATGGACCAAAGTAGGGTGAGCGAACTTGCATACATAGGTGGTCAAATTTGTAAGCTGACCATAGGTTTCTGGGAGGACACTGGTCTTATAGAGAAACAAGTGGCGTTCCTCTACCAACGACGCTCGCTCATGAGATGCAATGTTGCCAGGATTAAGGATGCCATATGTAAGATTTCACACACTTCAGTGGCTGGCCAAGTGATGCGATGAGACTCAGGTATTAATATAGGTCCAAATTGTTGTTCTTCAGATATTAGAGCAGTAGGACTATCCATGCGATCATCTTCTTCAGTTTCTTCCCCATTTCACACCCAATGGGTGACACTTTCCATTTTTTTATTAATACTTATCAAAGTATTCAGGGGACTCAACCCCCGCATTGGGCTCCAATTTGTGGGATCTGCTAAAGGAGGCCACAAATAATCTCTTAAAATGGAATATTTTACTTTCTGTTAAAAGTATAAAATAATACTTGTTTTGGTTTTTTATGTTTTTATTAAACAGGAAGGGCAAAACCAAAAAAAGGTCCCTTTGTCAATACTAGCTTTTCCTATTTAAACTAGTTCATATTTTGAGACCATCGATTTTTGAGGCAAAAGAATGCAAAGCTCAGTCTTTCAAATTAGGGAATATAGGCTTTTGGCCTATCAGAATGAAGATAAAATTTTTTCATAGGTAAAACTGACCCATGCAGTAATGACTTGATGAATTGTATCCAATCATCAGCGAGTAAAATCTTTTCACCTCAGCGGTGGTCAAACTCAACTGGTAATGATTGGGTATTTTAACGGTAATCAGATTCAGATGGTAATTATTGGCTAATTTTTTACCCTATCATCCTCAAGTAAAATCTTTTCACCTCGATGGTGGTTAGACTTGGACAATGATTGGTTAACTTGCACCCAATCATTGATGGTTAACATCCTCTTGCCTTGCGGGGGTTCTGATCTATGCAATATTATACTCCTCGTATTTGACTGAGGAGTCAGAGTATTTATATTATTAATTTTTATCATTTTAAGCCAATTCTTATGATAAATCGTATTCCTCCGGTCATTAGGATTCCACCAAAAATCCACTAGGGTTTTTCATTGGGGGAACTCATATCGTTGATATCCCCATTATTATTTAAAAATTTGGCAGGTGATGGGCCAATCATAGCAGCAGAATCAGGAACACTAATACCAACATTCTTTTTCTCAGATCGAAGAGGAGAATGTCTGACACCCTGCTCAAAATTCTGCAGTTCTTACGCCATATATCCGCTAACTTCCCTTCACCAAATACAGAGCAGAAACATACTGCCATTGTCACTGGACCTTCTTGTTTGTGGGAATACTCTCATCCTGTCCACATTCCGCCTAGGAACCCCCAGCCTTACTATAATTCTGCGCCTTGTCCTTGGTCAATTTACTCCCAACAGTTTGACTTCCGCCCCAGCCCCATTTACAAAAAATTATCAGCAGCCCAACTATTGAACTTGACCTAGTTACGCCAAGCAACAGAAATCTTCATATCAACCTGGCCCAGGTTATGCCAAACGTCAACCTAATAACAGCCTGGACCCTCTTATGAGAACCAAGGACATGGCTCTTATGGGGTTAATTATTTTAATTTTTTGATTGCCCTGGACATCTGGCATGGAGTTGCCCTAACTGTCATGTCCACTACGTGCAACAGTATCAATACTTTCAGGAAAAAGATGGAGTGGAGTGGTAATGGGACACTACCTCAGCTATTCCAACCCCAAACGTCTAACCTGAATCAATATTAGTATATCCTGCAGAAGTCTCTCAATATGATAAAAGGATTTTATACCACCAACCAGTTGGAGGAGTGAACGAACTGACACAAGTGCAAAACAAGGCCGCGGTGGATGGAGGACCTCAGGAGCAACCAAAGCCATACACCTTACAAATTTTCGATCAAGCTTCCTCAGACAAGCTGAATTCCGCCGCAGATTGCCAACTATGAAAGGAGTAAATGTCGCTCTCCCAGTAGATGCCATTGTTAAAGAATAACCCAAAGTCTGTGAAGGGATTATGAGTTTCCTTAATAAAAGAGATCCCATAAATGTCCACGTATTAAACAGTCAATATTCTTATTCTGAGTGTACATACTGATTTTTTTGTAGCAATAAAAAGAGTTTGCACTATTATGGATACATGCGCTCCAGTCAACATAGTCTCTACCAAGTTGATGGCAAAGTTGATGTTAAAACCTGATGTGGACCATCAAATGGTGCACGAGACTGCTGGAGCAGAGAGCACAGTCTCTGAGAAGAGTACAGCGCGCTATCTTTGCAGTTTGGGTCCGTTGTCATTGTAGCTCCAGCAATAGTGCTACCTAAAAGTAATTACGACCTGCTAATTAGAATTGCTTTCTTATGACATTTTGAGTTGTCATTAATATGACGGTGGAGATCTTTGAAATTTTGGAGCAGCGGATTCCAATTTACCTTACCTCTAGCAGAGTGCCAAAGGATACGGTGCACATAGGCCATACAATCTTGCATATAGTGATGGAGTATTTAAAGTCTGCTATCATTAATCAAAAAGCAAGACGGCCCCTTCCCCAGAAGATATATAAGTACTAAGGGCTACCTCTCCAAGCTTCTGGGCCTATATTTATTCCTTCTGGACACCAAGTCATAGTGAACAATGAGTTAGAGGTGAAAGTGCCAGCCAGACTTTATGGGAGGGCATTGGGCCCTATCTGCAAACGCGGCTTGAGCCTCATGTAGCTCAAGAGATTATACTCCCAGGCCATGGATAGATCAAGGTTTTGTTAGTGAAGCTCCAGAACAAAACAATGAAAATCCGCTGACACCAAATAGCGACATATTTACACTTGACCCCAATGAAGGAGGTCCTTCAGGTTCACAAATTTGGTTC
Organism: Massospora cicadina; assembly: GCA_022478985.1. Lineage (NCBI taxonomy): Eukaryota > Fungi > Entomophthoromycota > Entomophthoromycetes > Entomophthorales > Entomophthoraceae > Massospora > Massospora cicadina. The sequence continues at coordinate 52,851 of JAKSZP010012085.1, forward strand.
ATTGGATGAATTTGTATTAACCATTGAGTCTCAGCTTGGAGTAATGACAGTGGTACTGCGGGAGAACTTAGTAGGGTTATCAGAAGAACAAAAAAATCAAGCAATAGCTTTATTTCAGAAGTATAAGGAGATTTCACCATCAATGGCCACTAAATAGGGTGTGCTTGGGGGGTGGTCCATAGATTGGACACTGGGGGTCATCCTCCCATTAGGTCTCATCCAATCCGCCAATTGAGGGCAGCTGAAGACTTTGTCACCAAGAAATTGATAAGTTGCTGGAGAAAGGGATGCTTGAACCATCTAAAAGTCCGTGGGCTTCGCCTGTTCTGATTTTCAAAGAGAAGGACAGTACCAAACGTGTGGTAATAGACTACTGGAAGCTCAAAAGTATTACAAAGAAGGACTTGTACCCTTTTCCATGGATTGACAATGCTTTGGATCAGTTAGGGGGAGCTCATTACTTCTCTGTGATTGACTTGATATTGGGTTACTGGAAAATCAAGTTTCTTACAGCGGAGCAGGAGAAATGCTCCATGATCACATCTAAGGGGCTTTTCAGCTGAACTGTATGTCTAAAGGTCTATTTAATGCCCCAGCTACGTTCCAATGAGCCGTGGACACTATCCTCAGCGACCTGAAGCTGTCATGTGTACTCATATACCTTAATGATATCAATGTTTTCTCTCAAACCTTTTCTGAGCACCTTGATCATCTAGAAGCAGTATTATGCTGGCTTGCTGAGGTGAACATCAAAATAAAGCCTCTAAAATGTAACTTCTTCAAGGACCAGTTGTAATACCTGGGGTTTGTGGTAGACTCCAAAGGATGAAGCCACAGCCGGCCAAGGTGGAGGCCATCTGAAAAATGACTGCCCCTAATAGTAAGCGCAACATACAGGTACCTTTGGGAATGGTTAACTATTACTAGCACTTCATCCCTGACTTCAGCTGTATCAGGGAGCCGCTATTTGAGTTGTTGAAAAAGGATGGCATGATTGAATGGATGGAACATCATCGATACTCCCTTGACACACTTCAGATGGCGCTATCAGTGCACCAGTGCTACGCTATTCAAACTCTGATAAAGAGTTTATCGTTCATACAGATGTGTCCCTTTCCACTGTGAAATCGGTCCTTTCTCAGAAAGCCAATGAGGGTGAGAAGCGTCCCGTTGCATACTGCATTCAAAGCCTTAACTGCCATTTGCATAATTATACCATGGCTGATCAGGAGTGCTTAGCGATAATTTATGCATATAATTAATTTAGGGTCTGCTTTCTTGGGGTAAAGTTTAAAGTAATAATAGATCACACGTCATTATTCTGGTTGCAGACTCTCAAGGAGCCTGAAGTGCACCTAGCCTAATGGGCCCTCAAACTGAAGGCTTATGACTTCTAGATCCTCCACTGACCAGGAGCAAAGCATCAGAACGCAAACTGCTTATCTAGATTGCCAACCATTGCCATGACAGTGGGTCTCAGCAATGTGTTTGCACAATAAGATGCTCAGCGGAAAGTATGATGACAAAGTTCCCCAAGTAGTAAAAGCATTAAATGAGATGTGAGTGAATACCTTCCAACGGAATGGGGATCTATATAAGCAGATTGGCGATTCTATACTGAACTTTTCATGACACTCAGCACGGCTTGGTATTATTATGAGCGCACATAAGGAAGTTGGACATGGTGGTGTGTGCAAGACAATGGAACTGTTGCGCCATCGGAATTACTGGGAAAGCATGCAATTTGATGTGCTTGAAACAAATTTTCTGCTGCCACCAGTGCCAAGTGGAAAAGCCATTCCGCCAGAAGACCTTGTATCGGTTAGTGAAACCACATCTTGCTTGGCATATGATTTCCCTTGGTGTTGTTGGCCCTCTACCAATGGGAGCTAAACAGTCCATGTACATTCTGGTTGTGATTGATCACTTGACCAGGTGGGTTAAAGTGCAGGCGATACAGGATTTGGGGGTGGTTACTATGGCCAAGTTCATAATGGAATGTATTACCAGTGACATGGCCTACCTCTGTTCATTACTACCAATAATGGAACCAACTTCACCTCTCACATCCTTCCAAAGTTGAATTAGATAATAGGCATCCATAGGGTTATTACAACCCCATATCACCCCAAGTCCAACTGAATGGTCAAATGGGTCAATGTGACATTAGTGAACATCCTCTGAAGCTGGTAACTGATAGACTCTCTGATTGGAATTCCCTTTCGTCTACTTCCATCTTTTCTTACAATATCAGCTATCATTTCACCACGGAAGAGCCCCCTCTCAACTATATATGGACAACACCCCACTATTACAGCCTTGCTCTATTCATGTGTAGAAGATACCAGCGGAATGGATCCCCATCTGTACTTGATGAATTTAGCCAACATATTGTTCAAGTTACAAATGGAAGCATGCTCATTCATCTTGGCTAAAAAGATTAATAATCAGGCCGCTAATCAGGTATGGAGTAGTGGGTTAGTTCAGTTCCAATAAGTTGAGTGGTTTTGTCCCACATCCAACATGGGTTTGGGCAGAAACACAAGCTGGATAACATCTGGATTGTTCTGTTTAAAATAATCAATAAAACAAGTATCAACGCCTACACCATTGAACACCCAGTGAGTGGTCAAATCATTAATCATGTGCACACAAAGTTTCTCCAAGCGTATAAACAATAGGAGACTTATCATCTAGTCAAATGGGGGGGTAATGTCAAGCTTTTGATATGACTGGATGATAAGCTTTTAAGAGCTACAGCGGAATGGTGAGAATCCGCTGTTTAGGATGATTGTTTATGAGTATTCAAGCACTTTGAAATGAGATGATATTGGAACATAAAAAATCATTATTAGATCACCTACAAATAAGGTAATAAGGTGATGTTGACATTTGACATATTAGTTTAGATCATCTCAAACAAAGGCGATAGATAATTAAAGAATACAAGCTGAAACTAATGAGAATTGGCAAAATAGAATAGTCTAAGATAAGAAAATGGTATCATCCAAAGTTGCTGATATATAAGTGAGATGGGTGATTGAAAGAGTTAGGTTGATGATAGTTTAGGGAGAGCGTAACATCAAGGAACTGCTATATTTATAAATAGATATAAGTATTGTCAGGCAATTGCTCCATCTTTATTACATTTTCAAGTGTGTTTGGACGACCAACAATCCTCATATCGTCTGCCATGGTTCAATGGGTTCAACCTGTGTGACCCTTACAGTGTATCCTAATGGTATTGCCCAAAATTATGACAATCTATATATTATATTCTTATCTAGTTACAATATTCATTAAACTTTAATACCTATTTGTAATATCTTTTCCTCAAATGCACTATTTGTATTATTAAAATTTATATTTCCAATTTTAATCTCTTGTATGAAAATAAAAAACATCAAAATGCTATGTAATTAGCCTTGACTGTCTGAGGCTTGTTCTATTAAAACTCTGGAAATTTTAGTCTCAAGTATTTTAGTATGAGCAAGCTTGAGGTCTATACTAAAGTCTCACTGCTTCTACTTATAGAAAGATTATTCCTATGGTATACTGTTAATATTGCTTCTATGGGTCTACTTACAGCTTATAACTTAGTGCTAAATTTGTTGTTTAATTTTTTACTTAATTAAATACCTAATTTAGCTTATATTTTAATAAATATTTGATTAAAATTTTATGTATATAAAGTTATATATGGTTAAATACTATGAAATAAATATAATTTCTTTATTTATATATAAAAATATTAGCGCTGGGTTGAACTAATGACTACTAGCTATATTAAAAACTATTGTGCTGTCAACTAGACAAATAAGAGCTCTACTTCTTAAAATTTATTTACTTATGTCCAAAAGGTAAACACCTTATAAACTACAATACATAATATATACAAATCTACTAAATGTAAATTGATATTTTCATATGATTATACTTTCAGAAGTGTATATAATTAGTGTGTTATCTTAATTCTTGTTTGGAGAGAAGTTTAATATTTTAGTTTGGAAGCAATTTGAGTTATGGATTAGTCAAGCCTTAGCCAACAGAATTTACCACCTGGTGCACCTATTGAATAGGCCTAATTAACAAATATAAAAAAGCCTTTCAGACTCCAAAAATTCTTCAGTTAGTTCAAAAGGATTTGATTTTTTAGAACCAAATACTAAGCTTCTTCAATGATTGGGAAAGATCTTAATGCTTATTAGAAATTGCCTTCTTGCTCAAGGGAGAATGTTTTGGGTGTGAATAGTCAAACAACTAAACAATCAATAGAAACTCCAATAATCAACTAAACTAAGTATATGTGTCAGGTAGCTGATTAGAGGAATATAAAAGTGCTACCTCATGGTTACATCCTTCCACCTTTGAACTTGATATCTAAAACTAAGCCCTATCGCAAAGTGGAAAACATTATCAAGTGTTTTAATAGGTTAAAATGCCATTTAATTAATTTGAGTTTACCCCTGCATATTATAAACTCGCCTACCCCACTATTAGCTTGATATCTTAAATACTAGGAGACATGGTTTAATAAAGGATCTCTATTGTTTTTACTAAGCTTCCACAATACTATTAAATCCCATTTTTATTTTAAAATTTATATTTGCTAATAAAAAATAAAAATACCCCTCTCTCATAAAATAGCTGTCACAAGTCTTATTATTCTGTCAACTGCTGCATTGTTGAAATCCTGAGCTTAATTGGCATCAGCAAGAACAAAACTTGCCAGGATTCTAACAAGTGGAGCTCACTACACGGGCTACTTGTACACCACAACATTTCTTATAAAAATGGAGAATGTTCAAGTAAAGGGATCTTTCTAACCTCCAAGTTGAATATAAACTATGGTTAGCTGCCATGGAACATCAGCTAGCTAACGCTCTGTCACGGCTTAAAAATCTTGAACAGCGCCCATCCTCAGCTCTCATGAAGCTGCTCCTGCTGTTTCTACACCTATTAAAAGTAAATTTTCTCCTATTAAAACCATCTCTAAAGATAAATTTATCCCTGGTGTGGGAAATATTTCTCCATTTCTATATGTATATAAATCTGTGATGGAAGGGACAACAGAGCACCAAAAAATGAAGTACATCCTCCCTTGCTTAAGTCTCCATGCCCAAAAGGTAATGGTTCCCCAAATGGACATTCTTAATACCTGGGCGGAAGTTAGGGCAGCAAAATATTAAAGAATTTTTCAACGCAGTTTCTTAAAAAGAACAAGTAGGCCTTTATTGCCTTACCCTACAAAAGTTAGAATCAGTTAGCACTTTTGTTGATTGCTTCTACATGGCAGCCCAGCCACTGTTACATGAAGAAAATGCTATCTCTTGATGATGCTGTTGCTGTCATCCTAACTGGTTTAGCTTCTTAACCACCTTTATCATGGCATATTATCTCTTTAAAATGATATTTTTCAGAATGTCTGTGACATAAAGGGGCTCTATTAGAGGTTGTAGATTTCCATAACGTTAAGACTACCAAGTGGTTGAGTTGAACCCCCAAGTATTAACTATTGTGGAACTCCAACCGTATCTCAGCAGAGGGAGTTTATGATGACCCCCAAGGTTCCTTCAGTGGTTGTGACCATCCCAAAACCTGTTCCCGTGATGCAACTCAAAAAAGACATCCCCCTTTATGTGAGTTTAGCCCAGTGCTCCATCTACGACAGGGCATTGTTCCTCTCCATCAATCGCGCCTAAAGAGTGCCCATTACATTTGGTTGACACTGTGTCTTGGGTCACGCCCTCCCCTGAGATACCTCCTGCTGCAGCTCAGTTGTCATGCCTCCCTGGTACGCAGTCTGTATCCCCTCTAGCCTTCTGCTGCTCAAAATCTGCCTCTAAGGGGCAACCCAAGCCATTTAACAAAAAGCTTAAGCCAAAGGCCTTTAAAGCTGAAACTCCTTCTCCAATGATTGAAGTGGTAGCAGACCGTCCACAAGCCATCCCCTACCCTAAGGAAGGTCCAGAAAACAAAGTGAGTTAAATAACGAACACTGACGTGCCTAAGTTCAACCTCTCGCCTAACGCTCCTTTGAGTTGCATAGACAACCCCTTTGATGACGAATCTGTAGGGGGTTATGAGAACGTTAGATAAGATATTCTAGGAGCTCCTGTTGAAGTGCGGGTACCAAACTGGTTGAGTCCTGAAGCAGTTGCTCAGATCATGTTACCTAAGGAAACCTACCTCTACCAAGATTTGGGGTGCTTTGAGGTTGTTGACACCACTAGTGATGCCGACCAGTTTCTTGCAACGTTGTTTCAACCTATCCAACAGTCATACCTTACAGTCCTTTAAAGAGAGATCCTGAGACTTTCAAAAATCTTTCTCCACCTTCTGACTTAAGGAAGTGCTAGCCCTTTATCCTAACTTCAGTGGGACCTTAACAAAGGTGGGGGTGGTTGTTAATAAAGTACAGGTTATGGCCATCCTGGATACTGGCTCCCTAGTAGATTTTATCTCCTCTAAGATTATCAAAAAAATTAAGCTAGCACCTGATATGGAGTACACTCAAGAGTTTAGGACCTGGGGCCAAGCAACACTCACACCATTGGGGCCTACTTTTCCCTCCTCATTTAAATTTGGAATCTTATCTTGTCAGCCCTCGCAGTGGCCTTGGACAACAATACTTATGACATTCTCATAGGTACCCAGTTCATGATTGCATTTGATTAAGTTATCAGCATGAAGCAAGGGTTCCTCTCTTTGATCAACTAAGAAGTCTCTTTAGTCTTATCCAGTAAAGATCCCGGTATGAATGAATATTCTTGCCTAGTTGAGTACCCATTTTCTAATTTGCCTTTGCATTATACCACCTCTTGGATTACACAAACAAAATTTCCCAATTCAGTGGATGCTATAGCAGGTATTAATTTTATGCTTTATAAGTGGTAGTGATTAAGGCTGGTGAACAACGAGTGGTTGACACAAAGATCACTCTCTAAATTCCACACCACTGCTTGTTGCATACCACAAGTCTTGATGACTTTAGCCCCTCTGATCCTTGGGTATTGCCTGGTATACTAGACCCAGTCTACTAGAGATCCAACACTATTCTGTTGGGGAACCTCACCTGCAAGGACCTCAGTTTAAGAAAACACCAGGAGATTGGCAGAGGCTTGTTAGTCCCCGTGGAGGATAATGAGCAAATTTACTTCATTGGGTCTATGCTGGATATGGGATTGCCCACAGACACCCTGTTATGTACATCACCAAATATTCATATCTTGGATGAGCTGACCACAGACGGGCTTAAAAAAGTCCATACCTTATTGTAAGACTATAGTGACATATTCTCTAAGTCAGATACCAATTATTAGCCTAGGAAGTACTGGAGCCACTCAATCAATGTGGGTGATGCCCATCCCATTTGTCCAAACCTTATTGCAAGTCAAATGTGGAAGAACAGCAAATGAGGACTGAGCTCCAGCAGTTACTAAATGGTGGGTTACTAGTCCCTTCTCAAAGCCCTTGATCCTCACCCCTCTTGATAATCAAAAAGAAAAATGGAGGTTGTCAGATAGTCATGGACTAACGCAAACTAAAATTAACAAACTGATAGCTATTCTATCCCCAGCATTGATGATGCCCTGGACCAACTCTCTGGATCTGACGCCTTTTCCGCCATGGACTTGGATAGAGGCTATTGAAAATGGACCTCTCTCCATAAGATCAGGAGAAATGCTTTCTTATTTGCAGTGAGGGTCTATCCCACCTGACCAATTACATAAAGGGTTGTGAAACGCGCCTGCAAAATTCCAGCGAGCTATGGATCATATCTTGAAGGGCTTTAAGTTAGTTGCGTCATCATCTATCTTGATGACATCACAGTGTTTTCTATTGCCTTCAATGGACATATTACTCACCCAAAAGAATTGTTTCAACGCTTGCATGAGTCCAACATCAAACATCAATGAATCCCCCTTGGGTTGGGACCATCTAGTACTAAAAAAAATGAGTCCAACATCAAGTTGAAACCCTCTAAGTGCACCTTCTTCCCCAGGAATTAGACTTCCTTGGCCATGGTATCTCTCAGGAAGGAATCCAACCCATGCAAGATAAGTTTGAAGAGATATAAAAAATTCTTTTCCTAAAATTCTACAGGATATTCAGATATTTCTAGGAATGACGGGGTATTCCCATCAATTTATCCCCAAGTTTGTCCAGATCAACGAGACCCTTGTCCTTCTATTGACAAAAAACACTTTTTTCCATTGGAGTGCCAAAAAAAGGCCGCTTTTGAGACTCTGATGCAATTGCTATAACAAAGTCTATTCTGTGTCACCCAGAAATTGATAACCTTTCATTTTGTTTACCAGAGCCTCAGACTATGCCATTAGTGTCATCTTGGCTCAACTGGATGAAAACGGTGTAGATCATCCCATATCATACTTTAACGAGATGCTATAAAAATCTGAACGCAACTATAGCGTCACTGAGAAGGAGTGCCTCACTGTCTTGCTAGATTTAAAACTCTACCGCCCTTTCCTGTATAAAAACTACCTTCACTGTGGTCACTAACCGCACTTCCCTAAAATATATATAAAATAAGAAAAATCCTACAGGCTTTTTTAGCGCGTTGGTCTTTAAAGCTCCAGTATTATGACATGAATATTAGACACTGCACTGAAATCTGGCATATGAATGTTGATGGGTTTTCTTGGTTGATGGTCTTGTATTTGTACAACAGTGAGTTGGAGAGGTTATATAACCTCTTAATGACCCCAGATGACTGGGAGGATGAGGATGAGCCTGACCAAGAAATTATTAATCTGGCACTCCTGCAAAACTAAAGTGGAAAGTGGGAAGTTGTATAAATAGGTAGGGCAAAGTGGTTGCCCTATCTTCGCCCTTAGGATCGTGTACCTGCTGTCCTGTAGGCTATTTCTATACAAGGTTATAGGGGAAGGAAGAATACCTATGAGTATATAAGGAATTGATACCATTGGGAAGGAACCATGGAAACCTTTATTGAAATCTTGGATTCCTGGCTAACGTGTAAAAAGCAATCCAGATTCAAGACTAAATATAATATCAACTGATTACCCCTCAACAACCATTCCACACCATCATCCTAGATGTGGCAGGTCCCCTCCCTCAGACTACTGGTGGGAACAGATATTCTGGTAAACATTGCCCACTTTAATAGGTGTATTTAAGCTGTGCCTCTCCCATCCTAAATGGCCAAAGCTACTGTGACTTCCTTACATCAAAATATTTAAGCTCTCCATGGCTTCCCCCAGGTGCTACTCTATGACTATGGGAAAAATTTCACCTCTAGAGTGGTTAAGATCCTAGCTACCTCTATGGGAGCCCAACAACTCTGCTTAGCTCCTTATAATCCTTCTACCAATGGAACTGTAGAGAGAAAATGGAATCTTGGTCTCAATACTATAAAAAATGGCCACTTCAGGCCCATTGCACTAACACAATTCATACCTAGTGCTCTTATGACCTACAATATTAGTTATCACCAGAGTTGAAAATGTCCTTTTTCCACATCTTGTATGGGTAAGAACTGGGGTAACCACCCTTTTAGCAAGGATGTCTTCTCCACTAGGGATGAGGAACCCTGAAAAATCATGAGAATATTATCTCAGTGCATCATTAAGCTTCAATCTGAGGCTATGACTAACTTGGCTAAAACCGTTACCAAAGAAGGCCAATCTGCTAATGAGCTCTGAGCCCCTCTACCTTCCTTCCAAGTTTCAGACGTGGTCCTGTTTTACCTTAACTGTATCACTCCTAGAAGTGGCAAGCTTAAGTAAATTTGGGAGGGCCCTTTCGTCATCACCTACAAGAGGGGTGATGAGTATTCTATTAAGTCTCTGGCTACAGATTTCATTATAAACTGAGTATATGGACGCTTATTAAACCCCTATTCTCCCCCAACATTCTTTAAGAGGTAATTCTGAAAATTGCCCTTTTGCTTAAGGAAGAAGAATGTTTTTAGGTGAAAATATTCCAAATGATGGGGGAGTCCACCCCGCCACCAACTCAAATTTGGTGCTATCGCCAAAGCCAAAACCCTCACTTTTATAGACCTAAAAGGGGTGCCAGGAGGTTTAAATATTTACTAACTGATCAATCAATAGGAACTCCAATAATCAGCTAAACTAAGATTATGTTCAGGTAGCTGATTGGAGAAAAGTTATTAAAATAGTACCTCATGGTTACATTCTTCCTTTTTTTGGACTTGATATCTAAAACTAAGCCCTATCAGAAAGTGAAAGGAAATTCAAGCGTTTTGATAGGTTAAAATGGTATTTATTTTAATTTAAGTTTACCCTTGCTTAATATACTTGCTCACCCCACTATTAGTTATGGGTTTTTTAAACACTAGGAGGCATGAAATATTAAAGGTATCTCTTGTTTTTACTAAGCTTCCACAATACTATTAAATTCCATTTTTACATTAATATTTATATTTTCTAGTAACATTTAAAGATACCCCTAACTCCTAAATTAGCAGTTGTGAGTTTTATTACTCTGTCAACTGTTGCATTGTCAAAATCCCGAGCTTAACCAGTGTTGGAATCAGGGAAGGGTGTATGCTTTCTGGTGCAAATTTGCCCCAGATTTTAACAAACTGAAGAAAAATTAAATCTCTAAGCCAAAGAATTTAAAGGGGGAATTTTGCCACTAGTTATAATAGTGAAACTCTATAAGTTAATATAAAAAAGTTTGAGTTTTTATAGTTTTATTAGTGTAGGCAAGGGGATAAAAAGCAAACTTTCTTAATATGTCAATAGCGAGATCTAAACATTGAGGCTCAAAATTTGGATGGGGTTAGTAACTTTTAAATTTGGGGATATTGTAATTCGACCTATTAGATCAGTTGAGACTCGCCTCACTTCAATGCAAGGGCAGATGGGTAAGCAAAACCAGGAAGATGTACCCGTGAGTAAGGGGTTTTATGTTCTTATTCCAATCATAAGATGATAAAATATCTTCGCCTTGTTAGACCCCTTCTGACCCTATAAAAGTGGCCAGTCTTAACGGTTTATCTTGACTAGGAGGTGTTGTATGACAGGGAGGGACCTCTGAATGGCCCCTTGGTTCCACCGTTGATTTGGAATATCCCTGCTACCCAAACTTTAGCTTTTTGGCCGAGTTTTATTGTTATTAAAAGTTTTGCTCCAATTCAGAGGGTTTCACCGAGAATTGGCTTGGGACTTTTTGGCTAATTTCATTTAAGTCAAAACCTAAATTACTCTTAATACAACATAAACCTGTAATTGTCCAACATCACCCCCTTTAAGAGTGTTTGGGGGAGAATAGGGCCTCAGGAATCAGCCGTGAACTTAGTTGATAGTAACTCCTGTAGCAAGGGTTTGATGGAATATTCCTCTCCTCATTTGTAAGTGACTCAAAAGATTTTTCAAAAATAAACCTGAGTTTCTCCCTTCTAGGGGTGATATGATTGTGGTAATAAAGCACCAAGTCAGATACTTGGAAGGAAGGAAGAAGGGGCCAGATCTCATTAGCAGCTTAAACCCCTTTTGTTGCAGTTTTGGCCAAATTAGTCATAGCCTTTGATTGTAAATGAATTATATGCTGAGCCAACTTCTTCATGGCTTGCTCAGGATCAGTCTTATCAGTGAATATCATTGTCTAGTAAAGCTGAAACCCCTGGTTCTCACCCATACAATACTCATAAAGGCGACATTTTAAGAATCTGCCGATAGCTGATGTGGTACACTATGAGGGCACTTGGTAAGTACTGATCCCAGTGAAGGGGGCCTGAAGTGGCCTTTTTATAAAACTGAAACCAGGCCACAATTGCTCTTTCCACTGTACCATTGGTCAAAGGGTTGTAAGTGGCATAGAAGAGCTTTTGTGTGCCCATGGTCATCATGATAATCTTTGCCACTAGAAAGGTGAAGTTTTTATCATTATTACAGAGTAAAACTTGAGGGCAACCGTGTCAGGTAAATATATACTGGTGGAGGCAAGTGGCCGTGGCTTTTGCCATCTGAGCTGGGATAGCCACTGCCTCGACCCATTTGGTAAAGTGATCAATTACTACCAATATATCAATTTCCACGCATAGTTTGGGATAGAGGGCCAACCACATTGAGACTTATTGTGTGGAAAGGCTGTTGAGGGGTAATAGGTTAATATTGATACTTGGTTTTAAAGCTGGATTGCTTTTTGCATATCAGGAAGGCGTTCAGGACTTTGATGATGGTCTCCATGCTTCCCTCCCAGTAGTAGCGTTCTTTCACCCACTCATAGATTTTCTGAACTTCACTATGCCCTAGGAGGGCATGAGACTCCATAATGACAGGTACTCGCTCTGAGGGTCAGAGGTAGAGTAACCAGTTCACCCCTACTTTCTTGTATAGATTCACATTTTCCGCCTTAGTGTTACAGGAATGATGAGCTAGCATCTTCTGGATGGGTTCGTCCTCATCCTCCCAGGCATCAGGGATCATTAGGAAATCATATAGCCGCTCTACTTCACTATTATCTATGTGAAGGATGGGAAGTTGAGTCAACCCATCGACATTCATGTGGCTCGTCCCAGCTCAGTGTACAATGGTCATAGCGTAGTGTTAGAGCTTTAAAGCCCAGCGTGTCAACCTCCCAGTGGGATCCTTCATATTCTTTAATAAATTAAAGAGGCGTGGTCAGTAACCACTTTAAATGAGGTCCCATTTAAGAAAGGGCGGAAATATTTAACACTGAGCAAGATGGCCAGGCATCCCTTCTCAGTGACGCTATAGTTGCTTTCTTCCTTAGAAAGCATCTTGCTGAACCATGAAACGGTGTGATCAACCCCATGTTCATCCAAATATTGCCAAGATATCTCCAACTGCATAGTCGGAGGCATCAATAAACAGTATGAAGGTTTTGCTATAGTCAGGGTGGCGTAGGATTAGCCGTCGCTGCAGCAGTTTTTAAGGGTTTCAAAACAGCTTGTTGTTCTGCACCTCAATAAAAAGGTGTAATCTTATCTAAAAGTCATAAGAGGGGCTCACTGAGTTGAGAAAATTTGGAGATGAATTGATGGTAATACCCCATCATTCCTAGAAACATCTGAATATCCTGTAGATTTTTAAGGGAGAATTTTGATATCTCTTCAACCTTATCCTTTATGGGTTGGATTCCTTCCTGTGAGATAGCATAGCCAGGGAAGTCTAATTTCCTATGGACGAAAGTACACTCGGAGGGCTTCAGCTTTATGTGAGAGGCCCGCAGGCGTTGGAAAAGTTACTTTAAGTGTGAAAGGTGCTCATTGAACGTTCAGGAGAAGATGGTGATATCATCAAGATAAACTATTACGCAACTAAGCTTCAGATCCTGCAAGATGTGGTCCATTGCTAACTAAAAGTTGTGGGCGCATTGCACAACATTTGTGGTAGTCGGGTAGGTTGTAAAAGACCCTCACTACAGATAAACGCACACTTTTCCTGGTCTTGCGGAGAAAGGTCCATCTGCCAGTATCCGCTAGCAAAGTCCATGGCGGAAAAACTTGGACTTATAGAGTTGGGCCAGAGCGTTGTCAATTTGTGGATTGGGTAGCTGTCCTTCTTGTAGAGGTTGTTAAGTTTGCGATAATCCATAAATATCTAATGCCCACCATTCTTCTTTATTATGAGCAATAGCAGAGATAACTAAGGGCTTTTTGAAGGCACTAGCAGCCCTTCTTTTAGTAACTGTTTAAGCTCTGTCCTCATCTGGAGCTCCTCAACTCTAATTTCTGATAAAACTTGGATCAAATAGGCTTGGCATCACCAACCTCAATAGTATGAGTCCAACCCTTCATATGTCCATAGTCAGTATTGGATTTGGAGAAAATGTCACCATATGACTCCAGTAAAGAATGAACTTTATTAAGCTCAGCAGGAGTTAGATCGTTGGAAATTATGACGTTGGGATAAGCGCATATCAAGTGGTCAGTGGGTAGTCTCATATCTAGCATAGACCCAATATAATAAACTTGGTGTATGTCCTCAATAGGAATCAGCAGGGCTTTCCCAATCTCCTGATGCTTCTTTACAAATTTGTCCTTTTTAGTGATATTCCACAGCAGAAGATTAATAGGTCGCTGGTAAGCAGGGCCTAGGATACCTGGCAACACCCAAGATTCCATAGGACTTATTACATCAAAGCTTAAGTGCAGAAGTCAGTTGAGGGGATTTTACATAGTAATCTTGGTGTCTATCACTTTTTGTTCACCTGCTTTGACTACTACATCTTCTGACGCATACAAGGGAATGCCCTTTAAAGCATCCATGGAGTTAGGAAGCTTTTTTTGTTTCTGCCCGATGTGGTATAAGTAATAGTGAGGGCTGATGAAGGATATTCAACAACGCATGTGTATTCTTTCTTCTTGAGCTCATCGTTGGTAAAGACTAGGGGAACTTCGTAAATTAGAAGAAAGATAAATCCCTGTTTCATATTAATAATTCCGTCATACTAAATCATGAATTGAGTGCCAATGAGTAGGTCGTATGAATTATTGTTTAATGCTACAGTGGGGGCGGCCAGTAGGAGCTTCCCAATATGTATGGGTAGTAAAGAGAAGGCTCCAATAGCTTGCATATTGTTAGGCCCTGCAGTTCTGAAATCTTGTGAATAGTCCAGGTCAGGCGCCAACTTAATTTTATTGATGAGCTTTAAAGAGACCACGTTCACTAAGCACCCATATCTAGGATGGCTAGAACTCGCACTTTGTTAATGAGAACCTCTACCTTGGTTATTGTGCTACAAAAATTAAAAGAAGGGAGAGAACCTCCTTTAATTAGAAAGTGGTGGCAAGGAATTGAGCCATTGCAGGGTATTTATCTTTTATAGATTGGTGGGTATGAACTTGCTGGGTAGAGTGAATTACTGTACCAATAAGCTTGTCACACCACTGGCAGTATCAAACACCTTTGAAAACATCAACAACTGTTGAAGATAGGTTCATCGTGATATCATGGCTATCCCAATTCTTTCAGGCCTCAGCCTATCCGGAATCTGCTTTCCATGGGAGCTCCCAAGACATAATAGCCCGCACCTTTACCACCCCCTTCAGACTCGTCATCAGAGGGATTGGCAATGCACCTCAACGAGTTTCTAAGAGGGGCTGTGAAACTGGCTTGTTATCCTCACAGGGGAGGGCCTTTTAGCACTCATCTACCCTTTTGGCTTTAGGAAGGAGGATTGTATCTGCAACAACTTTTGGGACCACTGGAGGAGAAGTACCCTTCAGGTGAGAGGTCAGAGGAGATAACGTCGTGGAGGTGGATGCTTTAACCACTATAACTTTTGGTTGATCAGCTGTTGTGGGCTTTTGTGAAAAAATCGGTTTAGCTTTGGTGACTTGAGCAATTAACCCAATGTTAGTGGGGCAAATGGCACATTAGAAAGGGGTTTAGGATTTAGAGCTACGTTGCTAGGCTCTTTGGCTAACAAAAGAAGGTCTTGGTGGCAAGGTGGGGGCAGGGAGCGCTGCCCTATTGATAATGGTGCACTCTGAATTATGAGCTTGAGAGCCTCAGGTTGGTTAAGTGGAGGAATATCAGGCTTGAGCTGCGTTACAGGTGTTGGGCTCATAGTAGTAACCAGCATAGGGCGGCCCATAGGGATCATCATAGCCTCCCACAGTGGGGCTACGGTTGAGTAATCCTCAATGACCAGAACCTGGGGGTTTGACCCAAGACCTGAAGTAGTTTCACCGTTTTAAATATTGTCCACTCCCAGCAGTGCCTCCTTAATATCAAAGATAGTCTGGAGGTGAAGTTTAAGGAGATAAGATGCTGGACTATAGGAGGGTGAGAAGCTAAGACAGCTAGAATAGCCGCAAGGGCATTATCAAGGGTTAGTATTTTCGTAAGTAATAGTAGCTGAGCTTCCCTATAGATCTGTTCAACAAAAGAGGAGATTAATTCTCCCTTCTGCATGCTAAGGCACATGAAGTCCTGTTTCTTCTGACGTAAACTTTGGGTTGAACCAAATTCTTCTATGAGGACTTCCTTTACTTTCACCCAGGTGTGAAGCGTGGCCATATTGGAAACCATTATCTCTTGGGCCTGGCGACTCAAGAAAGAGAGGAGATAATTAATTTTCTGCTCATCTGGGGTTCCTTCCATAACAGATTCATAAACATAGAGGAATGAGGCGATGCTACCCTCAACTGGGGTAAAATTGTCTCGCAAAGGGTTTTTTTTGAATCATTGGAAGCGCTCCATGAAAAGTGTGCTTTTCAAGTTTTTTGAGTTGATCTAGAGCATTGGAAAGTTGTTGTTCAAATGCAGCTATTCATGGTTAATAAGCAGCAGGAAGGCTAGAAGGGTCAATTCCCCCAACACCCTCCACTTTAAGTAATTTTTTATAGTCTACTACCCCTGTAGTAGGCACCACTTGTTGGTATCAGGGAAGGGTGTATTCTCGCTGAAGCAAATTTGCCCCAGATTTCAACAAATTGCAGGAGAAATTAAATATCTACTGCTGAAGTAATTTAAAGGGGTGATTGTGCCACTAGTTAGAATAAGAAAACTTTATAAGTTAATACTAAAAAGTTGTGTTTTTATAGTTTTATTAGTGTAGGTGAGGTAAAAATATAGGACCTTCTTCTCTAGGACACTTAAAAAATCTTCTTGTTAAAATTACTTCCCACAACTCTTTCCGCTTGGAGTAACTTTTGAGCGAATTTAAGTTGAAAGAAAAGTAAAAATGCCTGCTAGACTACGCCAACCTCCCCATTCACTCCCCAATGAACTCAGATTCTCCGCCCGCTGCTCCAGTGTGTGGCAGCGGTGAAACCCCACCCAGCATTTTCCATTCGTTGGGAAAACGCGTTTGGACTGTCTCAACCATCCCACCTAAACCATTGGGTTAATTCATTCCACCCATGGATCTCACCATCCACCTGGCAATGCCCAGGCAGTGCCTTGCAGCCCCCTCGTTCTCCCCCAATCCCAGCTGCATTTCAGCCTGAAGGTCAAGTATAGGAAATTATTATCATACGCAGAAGCATCTATTATCAACTTGGCCCAGGCGGTGATGCTTCCAGCATGATTCATAGATTTCCGCCCTTATAAAGGGTATTTTGATCTGGGCTTCACATGCAAAACTGACGCCACCACTGCAGCCACTGTACCCCTAGTTTTCAAGGGTACCTCCTATCCTCAAAACATGCACCCAGCTCCCCACCAACACCACTATGGTAGTTCAGTTTGTGGGACTGCCCACTCACCTTCCTCACGGTGCTCCATCAGGAGCTGATGGAAGGCTTGGCCGCATATGGCTCAAACCCATCCTTCAGTTTGTGGTCCCCAATGGGGCTGATCGTCTTGTAGGGCCTTGGGCATTTACCACAATTAGTCCAACTTTAAAAAATATTGCTTTGTCAAAACCCTGCGTACAGTCATTACCTCATCCCCCAACCACCCATTCTGGTCCCATGTCAAGGGCGGGTGGACAATCTGCCCATCCTGCTTCAAGTTAGACCACTCAAAGCATAAATGCCCATCTCTTGATGCTTCCACTGAACCTGTTTTGTCTCCATCTGGTTCCCACTTGACCCAACACCCCACAACCTTTCCAGTTTGCGGTACAATCCTTCCCCCTCCCCCAAAGCCTGTTGCCACTAAAGAGCTGGCAACGGCCAACCAGCCCCTCCTCAATCCAGTGCACCTGCACTGAAGCCAATCAGGAAATGACTTGGATAAATTTTGGTCCCACATTATTCTTCAAAACCAGCCACAAACCAACAAATAATTGACCCTAAATTCCCTCTTGACTTTAATCATGGACTTCATTGGATGAAACCAATGAAATGGGCAATGTTATTGAAGAATTGGAAATCCAAATTGAAGAATTTATTTAGGCACAGCACCCCATTCAGACCCCTCAGCGTTTTTATGCCCCCCAATCAAACACCTCTGTGTTCCTCTCTGAGCACCAGATCACAGTTGCTGCAGCTGAAACCTAGATAGCATCGAATTTCATAAGAGAACTGAGGAGTCAGTAGCAATACTGTCCAAAGGTATCCCTATTCCCATTTTTGCTCCAACCATAGCCCAGAAGAGCAAATGTGACATCCTAAACCTGCACAAATAAGCAAATGCCGCCATCCAGAGAGTTGCTATCACGTCGCAGACCAAGACAAAAACCACCTATGCCAATGTAGCTCTATATTCACAGCTTCCTTCCATCTGCCTTCATTCAGAAAACTGCTTTTCCAAATACCTTCATGTTAATTTTAATGCAGGTAATTTGGACAACCAGCCAACCACCAACCAACTCGCTCCCAATGTCACTAATCAACCCACGCTATTGCTCCCCACCTTGGCCTGCACTCTTGCATTTGATATGGATTCTGATGCCAAGAATATGCCACCCAATCCCCTTCCCCTTCCACCATGGTGGGTTGAGCGCTTTGTCACTGTCCCACCTGGTTGGTTTTATTCTCATTCAGTTGTGTTTCACCTCTCCTTTTGGGTGGTCAACCTTCTGTTCAGGTTTTCTTTTTGTTCACTTTTTAGCTCTTTGAGCTTCAGTAATATCTGTCCCCTGGTCAGCATACCTCAAATAAATATTTAAAAAAAAGAAAATAGTGAAGGTGAGGGGATAAAAAGTGAACCCTCTTAATAAGTTGATGGTAATATTTAAACATCAAGGCTCAAAGTTTGGATGGCTTAGTAATATCTAAATTTGAAAACTTTTTACTTTCTCATTGTAATCAATATTGCAACCTATTCAATTCAAGACTGAATCTAGTTTGATAATCTCACAGAGGAGATTAGTCTGCGCCCATGTCAGGGAGCAGTTGGGCAAGCAAGGTAAGAGGAGCGGGTGGAAGGCCCGCGGCCTCCAACATTTGAAAACGCCCCGGAGAATCTGGCAGAATTGACAAAAATACTAAGAAACTGGCGGTCACTATTTCCCCGGAGATACTCGCATGGCAAGCACAATGCAACCAGTACATCAACACGCCACACTCCCAGCCACTTTCATCGGTGGAATTTGGAGTCCACGTGTTTCTGAACATCCAAAAAACGGCCTTATGGGAAAAATTTTGTGAAGATGTACACACAATTTTCCCAACTGCAGTGTATGTTGCACCTCACTCCATGTCACGCGGTTGGCTGGACCAAGGTTTTGAAAGCAAAACGGCAGCAGACAAGGCTGCAGTGGTGCGCGTAGTGGTTAACCTCCCCAAAGGGCATTGGGGCATCAAAACTAAATGCACCAGATTGACAAAATCAAACCAAATTTTCCTCACGTTCGACTTTTTACCTACTATGGTAAAACGTGACAATTTGGAACAACACCTGAAAGATGGTCTCGCCATATATGGCGAAATACAATCTTTTGAAATGCAACGCTTCACGCTGATGCCACACCTGTGCACCGGCAAAGCCATCGCAGTTCTGACCCCAACTGAGGAGATCATGAAGGACCTAACCCAGATCCCACACTCCACTTTTATTGATATTGCAGGGCATACCACCCACCCATTCTGGTGACTGTGGACAGCGCGCCCCCCATTTGCACCCACTGTGACACTTTCAGCCATAAGGCACACGCATGCCCCATCAAGGAGGGCGTCACATTCCAAGAGCACCCCTCGACGGCCATGGCCAGCGGATAGGTGCACTACAAACCAACTGCATGCACCAAGGAGGCCTTCCCGTGGGGAGCTTAAGGCTGCTACCTACTGGTAAAGCCTATCTCCCCACAAGAATGGAAGAAGGCCAAGCAGGCCCGTAGGGCCGCGGCCAAGGAAGCAGCCAAAGCCACCACCGCTGTCCCACACCCACAACGCCAGGAGGACATGGAGACCTTCGCGGTGGAAGCAACTTGGGAATCCATCAACCAATCAGATTGGGAAGCCCATGCCGAATGGGCCACTCAATCTGAGGATCCGATGGGAGATTTGATCTCACCCAATTGTTGCACCCAAGCTTCAGTTGAAACCAACTTGGGACCCATCCCAACTGAAAAAAAAATTTGACCCGCTCAACGGTGCACCAAACTCACCCACACCACAAAAAATTTGTCTGACGTTGGGAAAACAAAAAGCAAAGGCTAAAGCCAACGTGACTCTTTCTGCAAAAGTCAACAAAAACTCCGATAGTGTTGCTGCTAACACCCGCGCTGCTGTGAAGGTCCGCGGGGATCTAGAAGAGGATGGTGGGCCCAGATGCCCACCCCTCGCACCTAAGGTGCGATGGGGGAAACCTTCACTCTAGGGACATTGAATATCGCTGGACTCAAGGCCTCCCTGTCCCAGGCTAGGAAACTGAGTTTTTACAACACAATTTACCTGTGGATGTCCTGGCCATCCAGGAGTCCCACTGTCCACGAGGTTCTGAGAAAACTTGGAAAATAATGCTCCTCCCATCCCTATCCTTTTGGTCGATGCACTGTGGGGTACTAATTTGGAAAATAATTTTCAAATTTTTATCCTCAGAAACATTCCTAAATGGCCGAGTGCTTGTTGTCACCTTCTCGTGGGCTGATGTAGCACATGCAATTGTCAACATCTTTGCCCCAAATGGTGCATGTGAGCGTCAGGAATTTTTCTCATCGGTCAAATCCCTCTTGCTACCCCCAGACTCCTTCATAGTCGGCGACATGAACTGTTGGCTAAACACACCAATGGACTGGTGGCCTTCCTCACCCCACGCCCCCCAGGGTCACATAGAACTACACGTTCTAAAGGCCACCCTCAGGTTAATGGATGCACTTCTGCGACATGCCCCACTGCTCAAAAACATGACGCGTCCCCATGTCCACAACGGCCAATTAAGGTCCATGACCCGCATCAACCTTATTCTAATGCTGGCGAAATTCCAACCCCACATCTCCCACTTCAAGAAAACAAAATTGGAATTCTCTGACCATTGACTGGTCTCGCTAACCTACCACCTACCTGTCACAGCTGCTAAGGCCCCACATTGGTACAAAATCTGCCTCCCCCGAGCTCAGGTCGCCAGGATTTTCCATGTGGGTAGAAGAGGCAACTATGGCAAAAAGGTTTGTTGCACCGTTTTGCGCGGACCCCATTTCCACATGGGCAACTTTCAATGATGACACCATCTGCCACTCTCGCCATCTCTCCTCCAGACGCTCACGAGCCACATCAGCGGTTATCTCACACACTCTGGCAGAATTGACACACATGGAGTCCAACATCCCATTTACAGGATACAGCTCTGCATGGGGACAGAAGTGGGTGGAGGCAGCTGCCCACCTCAACGCACTTGAAAGACAACACAAACATTGGGTTTGTGTTCAGTACAGGGCCACACGCATCACAAAAGGTGACAAGTGCACCGCACATTTCTTTGAAAAAATTTTCACACAACGCCAGAGTGTGGCCTGCACACAGGTGCGAAGATTGGATAATTCCATTGCGGATACACCGGCCAAAGTGACAATCAAAATGCAACAGTATTACTCTGAGTTGTACCAATCAGACCCAATTCAGCCAGCTGAAGTGGCAGAATTTCTCAACCGAGCCCACATCCACTCCATTTTATGATACCCAGAAATAATGAATTTGATTACTCCAAATGAATTTTGGACGGCCATCCGCGGTGCACCAAACCAAAAATGCCCAGGCCCAGATGGCATTCCATATGAGTTCTACAAAAAAAATATTTCAAATATATATCCCTATTGCTGCTCGCCTCACTTAACCAAAGCCTGATGGAAATGCGCCTCCTACCAGGAGAACATGAGGCCTTCACTGTCACACTCTTCAAGAAAGGGGATAAGCTAGACTTAGCCAACTGGCGCCCCAACTCTCTAACAAACACAGACACTAAAATTTTAACAAAAATCATGGCTAACCGTTTAAGGACTGTAGCATCTGCCACCATCTCCCCAGAAAAATTCAGTTTCATCCCCAGAAGGTCTATTTGGGATAACGTGAACTCTGTGGCTAATGTATGTCAGTCCACAGCCTCTGGGGCACTTGTGTTCTTGGACCAACAAAAGGCCTATGATAGAGTAAACTGGGAATACCTCAGGGCCTGCCTCCATCGATTCCGCCTACCCCCTTGCTTCATCAACTGGGTAATGCTGCTCATGGAATCTGCAACAATGGCAGTGCGTGGCCCTGGCTTCCTAACAGAAGTAGTCCGCCCTCAAAGGGGCTTGCGACAAGGGGACCCCCTCAGCCCACTCTTATACAACTTCAGCCTTGAACCACTACTGCGAAATGTGAATGCCCAACTCACTGGGGTCCACGTGCTAGGCCAAGCCCCAGTCAAGATAATGGCGTTCACAGATGATTGTGTGGTTGGGGTGCCTAATAATCAAGATGCACGCGCGCTTGAAGCTCTCATCCATGAGTATTCCCGGGTAAGCAACGTGGCACTGAACGCTTCCAAAACCGAAATCATCCTCCTTGGTCAGTTTCAGAACTGCTGGACCCCAGAAATTAGTTCCCAACCTGGCCCAGCTGCTCGCCCATGTCCTCGCCCTACTAATTCAAAACACACCGCCCCACTGGTGCTCCCCTTCACGCCACGTCCTACCATAGGACCAGTACGCCACCTGGGCTGTGGATGGAGGCAGGTGGATACACGTCAGCAGTAATGGAGTGCCATATTCTGGATAATGTGATGAAGCGAATCGCCACTCTCAGAGCCCACCCTACTTCCCTTACTGACAGGGTTGTTTTAGCCAACTCTATGCTCCTCTCCAAAGTTTGGTTTGGAGCCCACGCTATCCCCTTCTCCCAAGCTTTTTCAAATCCTTGTACGCCTTGCTGCAAGGATGGCTTTGGTCAGGCCGCCTTCCACCAGTGTGGCTAGAGGTCACGTTTGGCCCTCAACATCATGGTGGCATGGGCCTGCTTGACCTCAAAGCCCATGCTGCCAAGATCCTGGGCACCTGGATTGCGGCCGTCACCACCCCTTCACTCCCCTCCCAACACTGGTCCCGCGCAGCCCGCTCCAACTTCTCCCGCACTTTGGGCCTCAACAATCCATCGAACCCCCACTCCCTGATGAAATACCTCGCTTCACACACATCAGCCACAGGTCCTAACGGGACTAAAACCCACTACAAACGAATACTACTCTCCATGTGGAGCGCTGAGTGGAGAATTCGTATTAGCAGACATACAACCCAAAGAGGCCGCCCCTCTCCTCAGTTCACACAAGAGGTACAGGGGCTACCCATCCATGATGGCGTGATCCCCATTCGACCCCATGTCCTATCCAGGGTGGACTACCTGGACATGATGGACATCCCTTACTCCATTGAGACCCAAAAGACTATCTGGAAATACGCACACCATCCTCTGTTGCAGCCTCAAGTCCGCTCCCATGTGTGGCGCTGCCTGAGGCGGGTGTATCATACAGCTGAGCGCCCTTATGCTTTACACTCATCCTGTGTCGTGTGTGGCCAGTATGGAACGCTGTTTCACCGCCTGGAGAAGTGCCCTACCTCTAAAGTGATATGGCGCGAAGTTCAACGTCTTCTGGGCCAGGATCAAACGCATCCCTTCAGCCTGTCAAGAGATATGTTCACTCTATCAATGGCCTCCCCCCTTCTGCCCTCCCTTCATGCTTTGGTGGTTGCAATCGCCATGTGGACCATCCACATGATTGTCTTAGATGCCATCGCAGGCTCCACTCCCACGCTCCCAGAAGTGGTCCACAGATTCTGGTCCCATTTGGTGGATCACTTTCAAGCGTGGATGTTTGGATACCTCCCACCACGTCGCCGACAGCTGGTCTCCTCCTGGTTCCCAGTCTGGTTCATCAAATCAGACCCCTTCCTCCACACATGCTCAATTGTGGCTATGGCCCCTTCACACGTTTCCTCCCCTCCCCATAAGTGGCGTTCCCACTGGCAACAAGAGATAGCATCGCTTCTCTGGGGTGCCTCCCCTGATACTAAGTTTTGTCTCTTCTGAGTCATATTCAGAAGTGTCCATCCCATGGTCAGCCTTCCCCACAATAAATTTAAAATTAATATCTAAATCTGGGAATATTTGGATTTGACCTAACAGATCAATTGAGACTCACCTCGCTTCAATGTGAGGGCAGATAGAAAGTGACACCTGGGAAAATGTACTATGAGGAAGGGATTTTATATATTTAGTATAATCAGAAGGCAGGAAAATATTTTTACCTTGTTGGACCCCTTATGACCCTATAAAATGGGATGGTCTTCACAGTGTAGCTTGACTAGGAGTTTTTTATAACAGAGAGGGACCTCCAAATGGCTTTCTTGGTTCTGCTAATAATTCAGATTATTCCTGCTACTTGAACTTTCTCTTTTTGGCTGAGTTTTATTGTTATAAAAATATTGCCCTGATTTAGAGGATTCCACCAAGAATTGGCCAGGGTCTTTTGGCCAATTTCATTTAAGTAAAAACCTAAATTGCTCTTAATACAACTTTGAAATTGCAATTGTCTGACAAACAGCACCAGAAAGCACGAAACTTGCCAGCATTCCAACAATGCTCAAAGGGCACAAAATCCAGAATGTAAGCATTAATGAAGATCATAGATATTTTAAATATAAATTAAATAAGGCATGCTCTATATTACTTCTTGTCCAGTTTACAATGCCAAAGTGCACTTTTGTCTTAGTGAAGATATATTTAATGGAAAGCCTGCTGAAACTATAATGATTAATATGTGTATATCCTTAAAAAAATAGTCAATAATTTTTAACCAATCCACAACCCTTCTAAACATCAGTGTGAAACTATATACAGTAATTCCTATTAAAAACATTACCTTTGGAAAAGAGTACATTAACTAAAATTAAATTTAAGTGTTACATTTAATCAAACAATAGTTCTTAATTTAAATTTTATTCAAGGTGGGCCAGCCTGGGGATGAGCTTCACTGATTAAGGGGAAATTGAATTAATAGGAAAGATGATAAAAGCTGGGAAACCTCTACGTGTGGCATATGATAGGCCAGGAACTCCATGGACCACCTTTGCTATTTGCTATCTTGGTTTGGGGCATTAGTGCATAATGCCAACACAGTCATAATTGTCCCCTACCCAAATTCATTGACCAGGATAGAACTCAGGGAGGCAGTGGTAGAGGGTCCATATTTTACCACTGGGGTATCCTCCCCTCAAGCAATAGTTCTTAAGCTTTTAAAAAACTTGAAAACTCTTTCAGATTTTCTTGCAATAATTGGTATCATTAAAAATCCTTAGTTATAAATTAAAAAAGCTAAACTAACTATATCTGGATACCATGCTTGGTGTGGGTAGATTATCTTAATACTAGTTTATAGCTAGGATAGATATTTTTTACTAGCCAATTTACCCGTGCTTTGCTATGGTGTCTATAGAAGTTTAGACAAACAAATTTATTGATTTAGGTTTTGTATTATAGATAAACAAAACCACTCAGCAAAATCTAATTACTCAACCAAATCAACCAAAAACCCACAACCACTCAGGTAAACCTAACTGAACTTATCAAATCAACCAATATCTAATCACCCCTCAAGACTAAACTGTGTCCTATCTATTCAAACAGAATCCTCCAACCACTTGGCCAAACAAAAATCCTATCAAGTCAATCAAATAACACCAAACTGCTACCTGAAACATCTCTTTATACTTAAAATCATTGAGTATGTGACATATCTTCCAGATTAATGTATCAACTTCTACTTAACTTGCCATAAAGTATTTTATTAATTTAGTGAACCATTCTAGGCAGGTTTTTAAAATATATAAACCTAACATCCAGATACCCATGCTTCACTAAAGTATTTAAAGTTTATCATATGATAAGCTCACATTGTAGCCTGTAGGCTGTGCCAGCACTACTCTTAAGTCATTTGGACTAACAGTTTCACTCTTGCCCTCGTGGCTGGTGAGCTGATTATCCTAAATACTAATATACATAGAACCCTAATACTGATTTTTATTAAGTTTCAAGGAGCAATTTGGTGAATTATTAGATAATACACGCCAATTCTCACCCACTCACCTAAATAGATTAAACTTATTAGACTTGATTAGCTTCAGGTGAGCATTTAGTGAAATATCCAATAATATTTTTCAATTCTCACCCACTCGCCCAAATAGATTGACCCTGTCATACTCAAAGGTTTCAGATGTCAATCAGTCAGTACTTCAGTACATCAGTGAATGTGTTTATTAAGTAGATAGTAAGGGGGCAAAAACAATATATAGAGATATTAATATTTAATAAAAGTAGGAAAAAGAGCCACTATTAAGAAATGCACTAATTTTTTGGGGGGAAGAACTGGGGGTAAAGTTTTTTGGGAAAAAAGAACCTTCTCAAAAAAAAAAATTCTGGGAAAAAAACCTTTAAAAAAGCTCTAAAAAGTATGAAATAATTGAGAAATTATGCCTCCTCAATAAAACCCTTTTTTGAAGTCAGTGCCATATTTTAACTGACTTATAATAGGTATTTGTAATTTATATACTCGCTACTATATGTTCTAAGTTTCTTATAGTATACATTTGGACCCAATCCAGACATATGATATAAATTGTATTTGTGAACAAAAAAATATAATTCAGGTTAAGAGATAGCGCCATATTCAAAAATAGTTTAATTGAGGAGGCATAATTTCTTAATTACTAGATTTACATACTCGTTGATTTATGGATGCATATATGCATCAAATCATTGTAAGGTTTAATTTAAGCCTGCTAAATTAACTAAACCATCAATCACTTACCTTAAACTATTGAGTCCATCAAATCAATCAAAAAATGAACCACCACTCAGCAAAAACCAATTATTGAATTTACAAAACAGCCAAAAACTACCAACCACTTATTAAAGCCTATATAGATTGAGTTAAATGAATATGAAATTCTCAGCCAAATTGCTATATAATTATTATTAAAAACATATATGTTTTTAAATCTTATATAGAGCTATTATAAAAATTTATATGGTTTTATTAAAAATAGCATATTACCATTACCAAACTTTATAAAGTACTTGCATCAAGTTAGGTGATTCTTGTTTTATTTATTTATGAGATAATCTATGCTATATAAACAAATAAATGGGATGATACTTTTGTAAAGAAAGTTTAGGCTAATTCCTTTCCCATTCATTTAATTTACCCTTAATTGGTGTGGTATTGTCCCCAGTTTGGCCCACCTCAAATAAAATTTAAAAATTTATTGTGTTTATGCTAATTCTCATCGATACCCAGTTTAACACAGATTTGTGGGTTTAAAGTTTACCAGATAATCCTAATTGACTCTTTTTTATATTGGTAGTTGGCTATCAATAAGCCCCCACCCCACTGCCTTTCTGGCATGGGGTATGATCCTACCCCACTCCCCAAAGCCTGTTGCCACTTTGGTGCCCGCTGAAGCCAACCAGCCCCTTCCTCAGGCCAGTGCCACTTGTGCCTCATCCAATCAGGAAACATCTTGGACAAATGTGGGTTCCCACATTATTATGCAGTTGCCCGCCACTACAAATCAATTTGCCGACCTAAATTTTGAATTTGACATAAACCCATGGTCCTCATTGGATGAAACCAATGAGATGGTTATTATAATCGAAGCCTTGCAGCCCACATATGACGAATTTGTCCAAGTGTGGAAACCCAAACTAGTCACTCAACAGTTTTATGCCCCCCAGCTGGACGCCTCAGAGTTCCACTTAGACCACCAGCTCACTATTGCAGCAGCTGCTCACCCTAATGTATACACCATCCATGAGATGGCCAAGACATCAGTAGCGGCACTTGCCACGTAACTCCCTCTTCCCATCATCAAGCCATCCACATCCCCACTTAACAAACAGACCATACTATTTGCCCACAATTTGTCAGGCGAACAGCAAGTAAGATTAGACTGACCTGCCAGCCAGGGTGCCAGAGCACCCAAACGGTAAACCAGAATGCCCAAGGCACTGCTGCTAATATGATGAATATGGAACTGGAAAGGAGTTCCACCAATATCTGCCAGTGAGCCAGAATTTTTTATAGGCACAAGATAAAGTACCAGACGCACATGGCTCTTAGCCCTGAGGGGTATGAGAGTGTCAGCGGATATGGCAGCTTAATTTTCAACATATAAAACTAAATTTTTGGGGAAGGTTGTTTTAATGGGAAATTTAAGGAAGAAAAATCAGCCAACAATTTCCTTAGTGCGATGCGACTGATTAAATAGTAGTCAATTTGGGGGGAAAACAAGCTGGGATCAGGTCCCACAAATTTGACCTAACTGGCGAATTATTTGGGAATGGGCGGATTAGTTCTCTGGGAACTGACATCAAAAAATTTGGCAGTGGGCTGAGTTGCTGTCAGTTTGACCTCAAACGTCCAAACCAAGGCTTGGCTACGTTTCTGACAGTTGGCATGATGGCGTTTAGCCTGATGAGTGGCAGGAGTCCCCCAAGGCTTCCCCACATAGGGGTGGGCCTATTTGGTTAGGAACAGGTTCAGGACGCCCAACCCGCCCATACTCAGTCGCTGAACCGTTTGTTCAGTCCATGGCATGGCATCAGGCGCAACACCCAATTTGTCAGCAGGAAGCTTCAGAACCTTTGTCAATGGTGTCCAGAGCTAACACCTGCCATTGGGGGTGATGCCTGACAGGTTTGGGAGGGGAAATTTTTCAATCGTCATGTTAACCAAATTGCAACCATTGGGCATTCTGGCCAATAAATCAGTCTTCATACCTTTTTGACCATTTAAAATCCAAGCATTGGGCTGATTGCCTCTTGAATTGGTTACAATCTATTTCATTTTGGTGATCTTGGTGTAGATTTCTCTGATTCCCCATAGTAGTTCTACCAAGGAGTTTGTGGGTACTGGGAGCAGTATCTGAAGTGGGAGGGCTGTTACCCAGCACTCATCTACCACATGAGCGAGATCGCCCTGATTAATGAGGGGTACAGCCATCCTCTTTGGTGTCTTCTTGCTTGGAAATGGGAAAATGGCCCGATTAACACCCAGAAGACATTCCCCAGGACTTACATTACCCTTTCCTTTTCCCAAGTGAAGAGCCCCACCACTGGGGAACTGTACAAGAGCCACATTCTTGTGCGCCTTGGACAACTTGATTGCCATATTAGTCGCAACTCTTTTTTTTGGGGGGGGGGCAGGGAGCATCGGGGTGGGATATGTGGAAAGCCTCAACTAGGTCCATGCAAAATTGTGCAATCGTGCGCCTTGACCCAACTGTTTTCATAGGGTGGATACCTTTTCAGGCCATGAGGTATTGTACAGAACGTCGGGATTTACAGGATGCCAGGATAGCATCTACCTCAGCCTCCTCCTTGTTTTGGACAATGATCAGTTCTGGTTCCATGGGAATTGCACCCTGAAGGGCGACAGCTGGGAAACATGGAAAATGGGATGCTGCTTCCAATGCACAGGGAGCTTCAACCAGAATGCCCCATTACCCAATACCTCCTCCACCAAATGGGGATTCAAGCATTTGCTGATGAACTTGCGGGAAGGGGCCTGGATTTTTAAGTGACAGGAGTCAAGCATAACATAAGAACCCTTCATAAACTCGTGACTGGGAAGATGCTTCCAATCTGTAAGCTGCTTGTAGTTGTCTATAGCTTTGGTGAGGTGTTCCCGCACTAAGGCTTGAGTCAATCTAATATGAGCAGCATGGTCCGCGGCAGCTTGAACCTCTGGCCGCAAGCACAGTCTGACTGAAAATGAAGTATTATAACCCAACGTTGCTTCATAGGGGAAAACCCCATGGATGCATTGGTTCCATAATTGTACATGAATTGGGCGAGAGAGAGGTCATCGGCCCAAGTGTCCTGCGCAGCTTCAGCATAGCAACGCAGGTACTGTTCAAGAACTTTATTGACCCTATCAGTCTGGCCGTCAGACTGAGGATGATATGCCGCGGAGCGACAGGGGAATATTTTCAGGATTGATAGGAGTTCACTCCAAAACTGCGCGGTGAACTGGGAGCCATGGTCACTGATGATCTCCTGGGGGAGACCAAACATTGAAAACACATAGCGTACAAAAAGGCAGGTAGTTTCTTTGGATGTAACCGTGGAAGTGCAAAGTATAAAAAGGGAAAATTTTTGAAGCGATCCACCACTACCATCACCGCTGTGAACCCATTAGAACAGGGGGAACTCAACGATAAAGTCCACGGACACTGATGTCCATGGGCCCTCCGCCTGTTGTAAGGGGTGCAGGAGGCCATTTTTCCAGAACAATCCAACTTGGCCCTGGTTCAAGTAACACAATTGGCGATCCAGGATGGAACTTTTTGTTGGCCTGCCCAATTGTAGATCCATTTAATCAAATTAATGCATATCTTAGAACCAGGGTGACCAACTGTGGGGGGATCATGATGTGCATGAAATACCTTGGTTCAGAAGGAGGGGGAACCCAAACGCGAGATCAAAAATATATAAGACCCTCCTTCAGTGAGTATAGGGAATGTTTATGCTTCTGGTGAGATAACTGCTCAACTAACTCCACGCCCTCAGGGAAGGCCATTTGACTTGCTAAGACCTGAGCAACTAGTGGAGCGTCGGAGTCCAGAGTGACAGAAGAAACAACAGGGGGAACAATTGACAAGATTTAGGTGGTAGGAAGCAAAGTAATGAGATCCACTTCCTCCAGATCTGTGGAACTGTGGGCAGGGCTGCGGCTGAGAAAATTTGGAAGTACATTTAGTGCACCTTTTACAAATTCATATTTGAAGTTGAAACTGCACAGGTCCCGATAGGTTTGGACTTTCTGGTGTGCCAATTTTTGGGGTTTACAAAAGTACAGCAGGGCCTGGTGATCCATGCGAACTGTTAATTCATGTCAGGCACCCTGTAACAGGTACCTCCAATGAGTTAGGGCTCATGCAACAGCTGCCAACTCCTTGTCATAGGTAGCCCAAGACTGCTCTGTAGAGGTAACCTTTCAGGAAAAGTAGGCGACCGGGTGTTCCAAACCATTGTACTCCTGGATCAACACTGCTCCAACAGCTACTGATGACGCGTTGCATGCAACAATATACAGCTTGGTGGGATTGGCGTGTTTTAAAATGGGAGGGGATACAAACACCTCTTTAATTGATTTGAACGCCTGTTGGCATTCATCCGTCCAGTGAAATGGTACATTTTTCCCTGTGAGTGGGTGGAGTAGGGCAGCGAGCTGTGAAAGTGTGGGAGAAAACTTTTTTAAGAAAATGATGATTCCCAAAAAAACTCTGTAGTTGTTTCTGGGTAGTTGGGGTTGGCCACTCCCGGATAGCATCCAACTTCTTAGGAGGGATTGTGACACCATCTTTAAGAACCAGGTTCCCAAGGAAATATACCTCCTCCTTATAAAACTCACACTTGGAAGGTTTAAGGAACAACCCTGCCTTATGCAAGGCGACCACCACCACTTCCAAGTCAATAGCATGTTGTTCAGGAGTAGGGAGTGAACCAGAATATCATCAATATATGCAACCGCACAGGTGAACTGGAGGTCACCCATTACATTGTCAATCATCTGTTGGAATGTAGCGGGAGCATTCTTCAGCCCAAAAGACATTACACGAAATTGGAAAATGCCACGCTTCATCTAGATCGCTGTCAACCATTCCTGCCCTTCCATTACCCAAATTTTGTTGAAGGCGTTCACCAGATTTAGCTTAGAGAACACACGGGATTTGGCGATTTCCTGACTGATTGTCTGCTCCAGAGGCACTGGGTAGGTATCAGTAACTGTTATTTTATTCAAATGACCATAATCCAATTAGGGATGGAGAGAACCATCCGCTTTTTTGGCAAAGACAATGGGGGAAGCGATGGGTGAGGTCTACTTGAACAACCAACCTTTTTTCAACATATCTTTCAACCAGTATTGAGCGCAACTTCTTCCTCCGCTGTATGGGGATACAATGGACAGTTGATGTTCACCAACTCCATGGTAGTTCAAAACCCACAATCAAACATGGTGTGTTTAGGCAAGCAATCTGCCTTTTCCATGTCGAAGATTCTTCAATAGTGCATCAAGTTTTTGATTAAAAGCGACCAGGATGCCCGCAGAAGTGACCAGGGTAGTGATAGAACTGGTTCCTTGTATCTTCTTGAGGGTGTCAATAAGAGGTAATTCTCCCTTTAAATGATCATTGGTAAATGACAATGTATTAGACTCTAAATGAATCTTCACATGTTGTCGATGCAACCACCCCACACCTAAGATCACCAGGAACACCAAGTTTGGCATAGCCAAAAAACGATCGCAGAAGATGAACTGGTGGATTGAAAAAGGTACTGGTCGGCAAATGACATATGAGCGCTGGTAAGCAGATGAGGCCACCATCACTGAGGAGCCCGCATCCAATTCCACTTTTAATTGTTGAGCCAAAACAACACTCATAAAATTTCCCGCAGCTCCAATGTCCACCAGGGCCTCAAAGGAGACGTGATGGGACCCAACACTAATATTCATGGGTACTAAGAAGTAAGCGTAGTTCTCCTTATTAGTAGTTGTGGATGAATCCAGTGATACCAAAGCGATGGTGGTGGGGTCTGGGGAAACCAATGGGCAGATAGCCGCGCCAACTATGGGGTATGGGTTTGGAGTTTTGAGTGTGACTGGACTAATGTGGACTGAGATAATCTTCTTTACAACCTGGTTCAGTTGGAAAGAAGGAACCATTGCTGCGTCAATACTCGTGAGAAAGGCAGAAATGGCTAAGAATAATGGTTGGCCAATTATGTCAGGCAAACAGCAAGTAAGAATTAGACTGGCCTACCAGCCAGGGTGCCAGCTCAAACAGCAAACAGGAATGCCGAGGCACTGCTGCTGATATGACAAATATGGAACTGGAAAGGAGTTCTACCAATATCTGCCAGTGAGCCAGAATTTTGTATAGGCATAAGATAAAGTACCAGACGCACACAGCTGTTAACCCCGAGGGGTGTGAAAGTGTCAGCGGATATGGCGGCTTAATTCTCAACATATAAAAAAAATTTTTGGGGAAGGTTGTTATAATAGAAAATTTAAGGAAGAAAAATCAACCAACAATTTTCTCAGTGTGATGCGACTGATTAGTAGTTGATTTGAGGGGAAAACAAGCTGGGATCAGGTCCCGCAAACTTGACCTAACTGGCGAATTATTTGGGAATGGGCGGGTTAGTTCCCTAGGAACCAACATCAAAAAATTTTGCGGTGGGCTGAGTCACTGTCAGTTCAACCTCGAACATCCAAACCAAGGCTTGGCTACATTTCCAACAGTTGGCATGATGGTGTTTAGCCCGATGAGTGGTGGGAATCCCCCAAGGCCACCCCACATAGGGGTGGGTTCATTTGGTTGGGAACAGGTTCAGGACGCCCAACCCACCTGTACTCAGTCACTGAACCATTTGTTCAGTCCATGGCATGGCATCAGGCGCAACACCCAGTTTGCAGCAGAAGCTTCAGAGCCTCATTGATGGTGTCCAGAGCTATTACCTGCCTGTCAGGGGTGATGCCTGAAAGGTTTGAGAGGGGAAATTTTTCCAATTGTCATGTTAACCAAATTGCAACCGTTGGGCATTCTGGCCAATAAATCAGACTTCATACCTTTTTTTGACCATTTAAAATCTAAGCATTGGGCTGATTGCCTCTCATATTGGTTACAATTGATTTCATTTTGGTGTTCTCAGCGCAGATTTCTCTGATTCCCCATAGCAGTTCAACCAAGGAGAGTGTGGATACTGGGAGCGGTATCCAAAGTGGGAGGTCTGTTACCCAGCACTCATCTACCACGTAAGCGAGATCGCCCTGAGTAACGAGGGGTACAGCCATCCTCTTCAGTGCCTTCTTGCTTGGAATTGGGAAAATGGCCTGATCGATACCCAGAGGACATTCCCCAGGACTTACACAATTGCACTAATGATGCCATCCAGAAAGTGGTTTCCGCTTTGCAGGCCAACTCATGAGTCACCTGAGCCTCCATGGCTTTATTGTCCCAACTTCCTTCCCTCCTCATTAAGGCGGAGGCCTGCTGTTCCAGGTACATCAACGACTTACTGTCCTCTGGTAATTTCCTCAACCATCCAATCATCAGGATCCTCGCTCCCCATTTTGCTGATCACCCCACCCCTTTGCTCTCCTCCTTGTCCCGTGCTCTCACCAAGGAGGAGCAAAGGTCTGAGGATAATCCCCTTGATCTCCCCTCCCCTTCCACCATGGTGGGTTGAGCGCCTCAGCGCTGTCTCACCTGGTTGGTTGTTTTTTCGTTCATTGTGTTTCACCCGCTCATTTTGGGTGGTTGTTTTCATTCTGTTTGAGCGATTAGTTTGTTCAGTTTTTAGCTCTTCGAGCTTCTTTAATGTCCATCCCCTGGTCAGCATGCCTCAAAATAAATTAAATTAAATTAAATTAGATGGCTATCAATAAAATCAAGAAATTACATTAATTTAATAAATAAAAAATACCATCCACTCAACCAAACCAATTAAACTTATCAGTTTTACTAAAACATCAACCACTTACAGTATCTTTATTTCTGCCCAAGTTCACTTTTGAGCAATTTAATTAATTAAAAGTTTAATTTGCCACTGCCATCTGGCACACCCTTTTACAATATGTCCATGGATCAGCCGCCTGCTGCTCCAATGTGGGGTAGCAGTGCTCCACCACCTAGCGTTTTCTGCCCTGCAGGCAAACGCATTCTCACAGGATCAAATAGCCTGCCATCTTTGTCCAGCCGTTTTGTCCCTCCCACTGGATTTAGTGCTCCACTTGGTA
The DNA here is from genome assembly GCA_022478985.1 of Massospora cicadina. Classification (NCBI taxonomy): domain Eukaryota; kingdom Fungi; phylum Entomophthoromycota; class Entomophthoromycetes; order Entomophthorales; family Entomophthoraceae; genus Massospora; species Massospora cicadina. The sequence continues at coordinate 87,497 of JAKSZP010012085.1, forward strand.
CACATCCATCCTTCTTGCCCCCATCCTCTTACCCTCCCTCAATCCAAAATCTGATTTTTCCTCCAAGGTGACTATGGGCATTTATTCCCAAATTCTGACAAGGCAATTATCAAATTGGCCACCACTGCATTTTTGCTGGCCGACTTTATTGATTTATGCCTTTTTAAGAACTATTTTGATATTGGATTCAGATATAGGAGGCTGCTGCTGCTGCAGCTTCTACTCCCTTATTTTTAAAAAAACTCCCATCCCTACAACCCAAACTCGCCTGCCTACAGACACCACAATGGTGGTGTCCTTTGCGTCCCTCCTTTCCACCTCCCACCCCAAATTTTGTATGATCAGCTGATGGCAGGGCTTATGGCATATGGCTCTCAGCCCAACCTCATCTTCGCTGTTCCCTCCAGTGCAGAGCGCCTTGCTGCCCTTGTGCAACTGCCACCATTATCCCACACCACCCTGCAATAGCCCACCAAATCCCCCTCATGCTTGTATTACAACAGCTCCTGAGCACTTTTTTTGGGCTTGAGTGGATAATGGTCACCAAATTTGACCCATCTGTTTTGAACTTGACCATTTCAAAAATTCTGCCCCTGAGCCACTTCCTCTGATGCAGCTTTGGAGCCACATCTAGCAGGTTCCAAATGGGGCCTTTTGCTTCCCCCTCCCACCCAATATTCTCATTTGATGGGAAAGAGTAGTAAATTGGCCCCCACCAAATCAACCACCCACATTAACCCACCCAATTCTACTCCCACGAATCAGAGTCAGGCTTGGACCGTTTTTTGCTCCCAAGCAACGTATTTGCCCACTACCATCCACCCAACTTCTAACGCCACTATTCTCATATACCAGAATACATGAGACCTATTGGCCAAGATTGATGAATCAGGTAATGTTATCATGATTGAGCAAACTGGTCAACCTATCAGCTAGTTTGATTATGGACAGGCCGAATTTTTCTTTCTGATTTTAATGATACCCCCCCCCAAATGTTTCACTCCTAAACCCAATGCTGCCCTCTACCAAAGTGTCTACCAGCTCGCCTTAGCTGTGGCGGCCTCTCCCTCAATGCCGAAACTCACATAAAGCAGTGGCCAAATCAGTGGCTCAATACCAACTAGAGTTTCCACACTCTACTTCCCCCTGATTTCCCAAAATCTCCCTGTAGTGATATCTCAAAAGTATTTGATAATATTAAAGCCACTGTCATGCATGTTGCTAAACTAGCAGATTTAACCCATCTGCTAAAATCACCTTCCAGAGTATCTCCAATTTTGCCCAAAAAACTTGAAGTCCACATTCAAGCTGAACTTCACTTAGCAGAACTTGTTGAAGCGGTCTACCATGCTAATCTTGATGAGGAGGTGGAGAACTCATACACTGTCATCCACCTACACTATGCTGATGCCCCAACGCCTTGGCTCTCCTTTTTAGTCCGTCTCTCCAACCAACATGGCATAGTAATGGCAAACTCATCTGCAGATAAACCGCCCAACCCCCTCACCCTCAGCCATAGTCGGTTAGCAGTTTTTGCACTCCACCTGGTTTGTTATTTATGATTTGTCTTCCTGGTCATTTTTTTGATTGGGTTATTTTATATTATTTTGTTTTTGAGTTTCAGTACTTTTCATCCCCTGGCCTGCGTACCTCAAATAAAACAACCATTTACATTAAAGCCCCAGTTATCCACAGTGCTTTTGCCACCCAATTCCACAAATAATTGGGGCTTTAATGTACATTAAAGCTATAAATTTGGCACTCATTGGTTGCTTTTAAACTAAAGGGACGATGTGTCCCCCATCAACGCATTTGCAAATTACAGTAAAGCCATGATTATCCACAGAATTGGGTGGTAAGGGCACCGCATATAAGCAGGGCTCTACTGTACCTGAAACCATGGTTTCTTCAATAACCTAATTCCACCACCCACCACCTAGCCAAAACCAATTGACTTATCAAATCAACCAATCACTAACTGATTGATAAAACCATCAAGCTTTTTAATCAACCCAAAATCATCAGCCACTTAACAAAATTATTTAAACTATTGAATCAACCAAATATCAAACTGCTCAGCCATAACTATATACTAAAAACCATCAAAAACATACAAGTGTTTCACTTGTTACATATAGAGCTTTTTATTTTAAATTGAAAATTAAAAAACTTTTCTTATTGTACATCTACAGTATCTAGTGAATACCTATGTAAAGTTTCATCTTTCTAGGCCTTGTCATTGTTGAGATACAGTGATGAGTGAGTGAGTGGGCTTTGGCAAATAAATTTATATAAATGCCTATTATAAGGCAGTTAAAATATGGTGCTTACTTCAAAAAGAGGTTTTATTGAGGATGCATAATTTCTCAATTATTTTATAATTTTTAGTACCATTTTTAAAAGAGATCCTTTTTTCAAAAAATTTGAAAAAGTTTTTTTTCTAAAAATCTTTACCCCCAGTTCCTTTTTCCCAAAAAAAGTATTGAATTTTTAAAAAATAATTTTTTAATTAATTATTAAAAATTCTATATTATATATCCTTTTTAACCCTCACTATTTCTCTATAAAAATAAAACTCATTGTATAAATTATATATAGTATCTCATATAAAATTATTTTTATAATTCATTTTATTAAATTTAGTTGATTTTATTTCTCAATTTATGCTAAATTTACTGATCAACATCTACAATAATTTATTTTATCAAATTTACTTGATTTTTATAGTCAAATTATGCTAACTTTACTGATCACTGTTATAACTTTGGTGATATATCAGAGATACGCTGAAGAGGTTGCACAGGGTATATCCCACGTAGCAACAGAAGGACAATATGGAGATGTTAGTCCTAAGTAACTTAATAGATATAATAAAAACCTGAAGCAATCGCTTCTGCTACAACCCTCTATTTTCTTATATTATACATATGCAGCTTCTACCACAAACTCTCATCTTCTTCATAAAAACCTCATCCTTTCCAACCTTCTCATCTTGCTTATAAATGAGTGACTTTGGTTGATACCACCATTTTGCTTAGACTCTTTATACTGCCATATTCTCATTGGTCCAGCAGAGGCTATTCATCAGTAAATTCATGATCATCTAACTTGAGGCAATTTACCAATTATTCATCATGCATTATGATTTTCTAACCACCCTATCATTATATCTTTGGTGAAATTTCTCCTATACGCCAAGGTTGACTTTGCTCATTAACTTGGATACTTGATAATACTCAATTAGGCCTAATCACAATGTAACCAATGATCTGCTGGTGGATATCTTGGCTTATGTCCAGTCATGGATTTCTTGACATTACTTCCCCTTTGACTGGATAATAAGCTGTACACCATTTTTTGATCATCCCAATGCAGCCCACCATGCGCCAACAACCATAAGCTCACAACTTCAACTTTTCTCTTTTAATTATAGATTGATGCAGATCTGACTGACTCATGTCATATCTCACTCCCCCAGTCCCTCCTGAAACTGGCTGAAGGAGGGGCTGAAGTAGACGTTATGACCCTCTGGCCCAGGAGGAGCTCCTTTCTGAAATTGACAGCCATTTGTCTGCCTTGCACCCCCTTTGTGGGCATAGTAACCCAGTTGCGCTGGGGAAGAAAGCGTAGCTGAGGCCCTTAAATTAACAAAGTGTCCCAGAACCTGTCAGATAAGTTCAGCCATCTAGTGCACCTTCCTCCTGCTGAGCCTCATACCATAGTACTATCAATCTGACAGATGCTGTGCTTTATGTGGCGGTGATATCCAGCTAGTCAGGGTCCTTTTAAGTCCAGGGGAACGTCCCCTGTGCATAGATCGGTCACTCTTCCCATTTGTGAGCAAAAAGGGTCCAAACATGTGTGGTCATTCCCCTTGTCACCCAGGGCAACCTCGCCCACATGGTAGACAAGCATTGGGTAATGGCTTTTTCTCTCAGATTCCTCCCCCGGTACCATCATTTACCACAGCCAAACTTGTTAGACAGATTATAGAAATCTGTGCTAAGATCACTGAATTAAAATTAATTGCTCCAAAAGTAAATGGAAATTAAGCCTGACAATCAGAATATGCATAGCCAAAGAGGGATGAAGATTGAGTTATTGGCCAGAATTGCCAACAGTTTTTATTCACCCAGCAGTGTGATTGTCAAAATTAACCCCCTCCTGAAATCATCAGGGATGATCCTGATGCTCAGGTAGCAGCATTGGACATCATCAATGATAGTTTGAAGCTCCCTTCTGGTAAATTGGGGGTGTGACCAATGCCATGCTTTGACTAAAAAATGGCCCAGTGACTGGGCACGGGCAGGTTGGCCATCCCAAACCTGTTCCCAACCAATTGGGACTGCCCCTACATGGGGTGTCCTTGGGGGTTTCCCACTGCTCATTGTGCCAGATGCTGTTGCGCTAACCATTGGAAATGCAGTTGAGCCTCAGTTCAGACATTCAAGGTTGAACCAACAGTGACTCGTACTGCTGTAAAATCTTTTGATGTTGGTTCCCATTAAGCTTATCTGCCCCATCCCCAAATAATTTGCCAGTTAGGTCAAACTTGAGGGACCCATACCTGGCTTGTTTCCTCATCAATTGACCACTATTTAATCAGTTGCATTGCACTGAGTAAATTGTTGGTTGATTTTTCTTCCTTAAATTTTCCATTGAAAAACCTTTCCAAAAATTTAGTTTTTTATGTTGGAAAATAAGCCGCCTTTTCCGCTGACACTCACACACCCCTTGGGGTTAACAGCCATATTCATCTGGTATTTCATTATGTGCCTATACGAGATTCTGGCTCACTGGCAGTTATTGGTGAAACTCCTTTCCAGTTTCATATCCGTCATACCAGCAGCAGTGCCTTTGGCATCCTGGTTTGCCGTTTGGGTGCTCCGGCACTTAGGCTGGAAGGCCAGTCTAATTCTAACTTGCTGTTCGCCTGGCATAATCAACCAACCATTATTCATAGCCATTTCTGCCTTTCTCGATATTGGCGTAGCAATGTCCCCTTCTTTTCAGCTGAACCAGATTGTGAAAAATATTTTTCTGTCCATGATAGCCTAGTTCCACTCAAAATGACAAATACACATCCCATAGTTGCCACGGCTATTATGCCCATGTTAGTAGGATCTGACAATCTGACTTGCAACGAATATACTCCCCTCATAAACCTTATGGTCTCCCACAACTCCACTACCATCTCTTTGGCATCACTGGATTCATCCCCAACTACCAATAAAGAGAACTTCGCTTACTTCTTATTACCCATGAACATTAGTGTTGGGTCCCACCACGTCTCCTTTGAGGCCTTAGTGGACTTAGGAGCCGCGGGCAATTTTATGAGTGTTGAACTGGCTCAACAATTAAAACTTGACCTGGATGCAGGCCCTTCCGTGATAGTTGCTTCGTCAGCCTCCCAAACCTCATACCTAGTTCGCCAGCCAGTTACATTCTCAATACACCAGTTCAGCTTTTGCAATTGGTTCTCAGCAGTGCTGAACTTGGTGTTCCCGGTTATCCTTGGGAGTTGGATGGTGGCGTCAGCAACATGTTAAGATTAATCTAGAGTCAAATATGTTGTCCTTTGCAATGAATAATTGAGGGAGAGTTTCCTTTAGTCAACACTCTCAAGAAAGCCCAGGGTTATAGCTCCATAACTTCACTCGTTTCCCCTTCAGGACTTCTGTCCAATTTTCTTGAAGAATTGATGTGCTACCAGAGGATTTTTGATTCTGAGAAGGCGGACTGTCTTCCTCCTCACACCAAATTTAAAGGTGGATTCCGTACAACAGTACATTTGGTGTTATCAACTCCCTGTTGCATCTCCACACAGCGGAGGAGGAGGCCGCGCTCAACACTTGGTTAGACAGTATGCTAAAAAAAGGGTGGCTGCTTAAAGAGACATCACCAGTTGCATCTCCCATCATCTTTGTCAAAAAATCTGATGGTTCTCTCCGTTTTATGTGGATTACAGCCACTTAAACAAAGTTAAAGTTCACGACCCCTACCCTCTACCCCTGGAACAGATGATCAGCCAGGCAATCGCCAAATCTTTTGTGTTCTCCAATTTGAATCTTGTCAATGCCTTCAACCAAATTTAAATAATGAAAGGGCAAGAATGGCTAACAGCGATCCAGATGAAGAGAGACATTTTCCAATTCCATGTGATGCCCTTAGGCCTGAAGAATACTCCCACTACATTTCAACAAATGATTGACAATGTACTGGGTGATCTCCAGTTCACTTGTGCGGTCACATATATTGACAACATTCTGGTTTACACCCTGACTCCTGAACAACATGCTATTGACTTGGAAGAAGTAGTGACTGTCTTGCACAAGGCGGGCTTGTTTGTCAAGCCCTCCAAATGCGAGTTCTATAAAGACAAAGTTACCTTTCTTGGGAACCTCATTCTTAAGAATGGCTACACAATTCCCCCTAATAAGTTGGATGATATCTGGGAATGGCCTACCCCAACAACCCAGAAACAATTGCGGGAGTTTCTTGGGAACCATTATTTTCCTCGAAAAATTTTCCCCAGCTCTTTTCCAGTTGGCAGCTCCACTCCATCCCCTCACCAACATTAACGTTCCTTTTATTTGGACGTCTGAATGCCAGCAGTCATTTGAGTCAATCAAAGATGTTTTTTTATCCCCTCCTGTCCTGAAACATGCAGATCCCGCTAAGCCATATATTGTCACATGTGATGCCTCCTCAGTGGCAGTGGGGGCGGTGCTGCTAAAGGAGCACAAGGGCTTGGAGCACCCGGTCGCTTAATTATCCTAAAATTTTACATCTATGGAGCAATCCTGGGCCATTTATGATAAGGAGCTGGCAGCCATAGAATGGGCACTATCTCATTGGCTGTACCTGCTACAAGGTGCCCAGCATAAGTTACTGTTTGCATAGATTACCAAGCTCTCTTGTATTTCCAAAAACCCCAAAAATTGGCGCATTGGCAAGCCCAAACCTATTGGGACTTGTGCAGTTTCAAAATTAAATAGAAATTTTGTAAAAGGTGCGCTTAACGTACTTCCTGAATTTCTCAGCTGCAACCCCACCCACTGTCCCAAGGATTCAGAGGAAGCGGATCTCATTAGTAATTCCCACTGCTCAAATTTTATCGATTGTTCCCCCCATCATCTCCTTCACCGCCCTCACTCCTGACGCCCCACTTGTTGCTCAGGTTTTAGCCAGCCAAATGATCTGCCCCAAAGGGGTGGAGTTATTTGAGAAATTGTCCCTCAAAAAATATAAACACTCTCTGTACTCTTTGGTGGAAGGCCTTATTTATTTTAAGTTGCAAATTTGGGTTCCCCTCCTTTCAGATCCAAGATATTCCACGCGCATCATGACCCCCCCACAATTGGCCACCTGGGAATCAAGAAATGCATTAACTTGATCAAGTGGACCTACAACTGGGCAGGTTTAACTAAAGAAGTCCCAGTCTGGATTGCCGATTGCATTACTTGTGCTCAGGTTAAGTTGGACCGTTCAGGCAGAAATGGGCTTCTACACCCCTTACAACAGGCGGAGGGTCCATGGACATCGGTGTCCATGGATTTTATCATCGAACCCCCTTGCTCTAATTGGTTTACAGTGGTGATATTGGTGGTGGACCATTTCACTAAATTCTCCCTTTTTATTCCCTGCGCTTCCACAATCACATCAGAGGAAATCGCCCGTCTCTTTGTACGCCACATGTTTTCAATGTTTGGTCTCCCTCAGGAGATTGTCAGCGACCATGGTCCACAATTTACAGCGTGGTTCTGGGGTGAACTCTTATCCATTTTAAAAATCTTCCCCTTTTGCTCCATGGCATATCATCCCCAGTCTGATGGGCAGACCAAGCAAGTTAACCAAGTTTTTGAACAGTATCTGCGTTGCTATGCTGCAGCTGCCCAGGACACCTGGGCTAATGACCTTCCCCTCACTCAATTCGCCTAAAAACAATGAAATGCATGCTTCCACGGGGTTTTCCCCTTTTGAAGCGACGTTAGGATATAATCCTTATTTTTTGGTTTGACCCTGCTTGCATCCTGAGGTCCAAGCTGCCGCGGATCATGCTGAGCATATTGTAGGTCTACTCAATTCTTAGTGTGGGAACACCTCACCAAGGCTATTTAAGACTACAAGCAGTTTGTGGATCAGAAGCTGCTACCAATTCATGACATATCAGTAAGCTCTTATTTTATGCTCAACACATGCAATTTGTGAATTCAAGTTTCCTCCTGCAAGTTCGCAAGTAAGCATTCAGGTCCACACTTGATGGAGGAAGACTTGTGTAATGGTGTGTTTCAGTTAAAGCTGCTGGCCCATTGGAAACAGCATCCAGTATTCCAGGTTTCCCAGATGTCACCCTTTGAGGGTAATGTCCCCATGGATCCAGAGCTGATAATCAATGAAAATGCGGAGGAAGCCAAAGTGGAAAATATCCTAGCATCCCATAAGTCCCATCAATCCATTCAGTATCTTGTGGCCTGGAAAGGGTATCCGGCTTACAAGAACAGTTGGGTTAAGGCTTGCGATTGTGACAACTGCATGGAACTGGTCAAAGCATTTCACAAATCCCACCCCAACACCCCCTGTCCCCCCCCAAAAAAAAGTCACAACGGTAATGGTGATCAAAGTACCCAAGGTGCACAAGAATGTGGCCCTCATGAAGTTCCCCAGTGGTGGTGCCCTTCCTTTGGAGAAAGGAAAGGGTAATGTAAGTCTAGGGGAACGTCCCCTGTGCATAGATTGGTCGCTCTTCCCGTTTCTGAGCAAAAAGGGTCCGAATAGTATGGCCATGCCCCTTGTCACCCAGGGCAATCTCGCCCACATGGTAGACAAGCATTGGGTAATTGCTTTTTCTCTCCAGATCCCTCCCCCAGTACCATCATTTACCACAGCCAAACTTGTTAGACAGATTACAAAAACCTGTGCCAAGATTGCTGAATTAAAATAGATTGCTCCAAAAGTAAATGGAAATTAAGCCTGACAATTGGAATCCACATAACCAAAGAGGGATGAAAAGTTATTGGCCAGAATCTCCAACAGTTTCAATTCGCCCAGCAGTGTGATTGTCAAAATTAACCCCCTCCTGAAATCAATGGGGATGATCCCCAATGCGCAGGTAGCAGTATCAGACACCATCAATGATAGTTTGAAGCTCCCTTCTAGTAAATCAGGAGTTGTGACCAATGCCATGCTTTGGACAAAATGAACAGCTCAGCGACCAGGCATGGGCAGGTTGGCCATCCCAAACCTGTTCCCAACCAATTGGGACTGCCCCTACATGGGGTGTCCTTGGGGGTTTCCCACTGCTCATTGTGCCAGATGCTGTTGCGCTAACCATTGGAAATGCAGTTGAGCCTCAGTTCAAACATTCAAGGTCAAACTGACAGTGACTCGGCCTGCTGCCGAATCTTTTGAGGTTGGTTCCCATTATGCTTATCTGCCCCATCCCCAAATAATTTGCCAGTTAGGTCAAACTTGAGGGGCCTGATCCCAGCTTGTTTCCTCATCAATTGACCACTATTAATCAGTTGCATTGTACTGAGTAAATTGCTGGTCAATTTTTCTTCCTTAAATTTTCCATTAAAAAACCTTTTCCAAAAATTCAGTTTTTGACATGGAATCCATGAGAATGTAATGTCCTACCCACACTTTTCGTGAAAATTGACTGTTATGTTTTAATGTACTTTCATCTTACCACTATCTCATGAACTGTTCACCCAAACCAGCAAACCAGGTGTCAGGTGATAGAGTCACTTGGCCCCCTTCCACCAATAGTACTGAGATTTTTGACAACTGACTTCAGTCACCTCTAGGCTTTGTCTGTGTAAGGGTGTTTTTGCGCCAAATAATTTCTAAATTGCTCCACTAAAACTTAAATATCTCGGGAACTAAAAGTCCAATTGCAAAAATACAAAGTGCGTTGTGATCCTCAGAACTAAATCTCTCCAATAACACTAATTCCGAGTACTAGAAGCACTCACAGAAAATAATAACAACAATTGAACATAAAAATTTGAAATGCCTCAACCTAAAAATTGTGATAAAACTTTTATTAAGATTTTCAAACCAAAAACTGGCAAATTCTATGCAGAGCGTCAACAGGCCTATAATTTGAGATTAAAAATCAAAGAAATTGGCCAAGAACTTAGACAATGGCAACCACCTGAAGATTGATGAAACCCCATCAGCGCTCAAGCAGCCCACATCTCCAATACCTGTGTCATCTGGCATGCCCCCAAAGAGACTCAGATTGAGCGTATGGCTAGCTAGCAAGAAAACAGATGATGAGAACATTAATAACTTGTGCTTTGACAACATTTTTATCCAACCCTTCATTCCTTCCCAAAGTACAATTCTGCCCATGATTCCATGTCTACCGGTAGTCCCACAACTACCAGGTTTAATCTTTTTATGTTGAAAAACCGCCTTTTTGACTGACACTCACACACCCCTCAGGGTTAACAGCCATATTCATCTGGTTTTTCATTATGTGCCTATATGAGATTCTGGCTCACTGGCAGTTATTGGTGAAACTCCTTTCCAGTTTCATATCTGTCATATCAGCAGCAGTGCCTTTGGCATTCTGGTTTGCTGTTTGGGTACTCCAGCACTTAGGCTGGCAGGCTAGGCTAATTTTAACTTGCTGTTTGCCTGACAGTCCTTGCCATGCGCTCCTACCCACTTCCAGTTCCTAGGGGTGCACTTCCAAAATAACTGGTTGAATCACATGTGATCTGGGGTTGCTGCAGCATGTGCCAGCTTTAATGCCAACAACCCATCACAATACCTCCCCACAATGGCACTTATTGGCAATATGATCTTTTTACATCCTGTGAGTGAGTTATGATCATGGATGTAGTGGCACCAGGTGGCCCTTGAGTGGACCAGTTGAGCAGCTTTTACAGCAGCTGCTCCTTTCCAGGCTGCATATCCTAGCATGGAGGACTTCCTTGTGGATTGCCTGGCGCTGCCACAGCTAGTGACATATTCCCTGAAATTAACCGCCCTTCTAAAGCCAAGTCCAACAAGCCCTTGGGGAAGAGACCTGAACTCCTAAGGGTCACTGATGACCTTTCTAAGGTCATTGGCAAAAAATAGTTATTGCTTTGCCAACCAGGGCTGAGGAAAATGGCTTATTTGAGGCGAAAAAAATCAGGTAGGACTCGAACTTAACACCTAGAAAATTACAAGATATGAGGTTACAAAATCTGGCCAAATCTAAAAAAAATTGATTTTGTTGAAGAACGATGAATTTGTAGCTCATATCAGATTTTAATAGACATTTGGAATCTTCATGAATCAACCCCTATAAATTAAGTCCCAAAATGAGAAAGGCTTTGCTTTTCTCAGATATTTTGATCACCTATTAAAGTCTAGAAATTTTGGGCCACTTTCCTTTATAATTTTTGTTTTCTCTAACAAAAAAATATACCTCTCCGAAGTTCTGTGATGGCTGGGGTTTGTTTTCCGCTCTGGTATGCACACACTGCTGTATGTGAGCCCTCCACCCACTCCGCCACTTATTCTGCTGGCTCCGTCTTCTCCTGCTTTTCTAAAGTTGTCCTAGATTTTACGCCACTCTTCCCAGCTCCCAGGGCCTCTTGTCCCTGATGGTTGTGTCAAGTTTGTTGTGCGTTTTGCTTCAAAAATTTATATAGAAACACAATACGGACCATTTAGGACGTCTCTTCATTTTTGGGTCACTTGGCCTTGTTGTATCACCTTTGGCCTGTGTCTTTCCCTTTAGCGACCTCCTGCGCTCCAGTTTCCCTGACATTATATGAGAAAAGCCTGGATTTTTTGTGAGTTTCTTCCACTGTTGGGTGGCTATAGTTAGCCCAATCCTCTTAGAGTTGTCACCCGTTGAAGCACTCTACTGGGCTGGTACTTTTGTATCCCTTCTGACCTTGGTTGTTACCTTCCTCAAAGGGTGTGCTGAGGGTGTTGTGCGGCTCCCCTCCCTCAAGACGCTCATACAGTGTGCAGTACCTGCCACTTATAGTCTTACTCTCCACTATTCACGTGATTCCAAATCTAAAAATGAGAGCTTCAACACAATGTCCAACCTTAGGGCCCGCCAGAAGTCGCAAGGCAAGGCCTTAGCTGACGTCCTCCTTCTCCATCTGCTGCTCCTTTAAATTTCAAAGTGAGCTCACCAATGGTTACTCTCCACGGGTGAGAATAATAGATCCCTTCTGGAATCTCTCCCAGCGTTGAAAACCTTTGTCAAGCCACGCGATTATCCCCCTGCTACCTTTGAGGACTATAACTCCTTTGTAAATTTGTCCCAAGGAAACCTCACTACAGCTTAATACTTGCGCCTGTTTCAAGATTGAGCATCAAGGTTAGAACCTCTTGAACAGTTGAAATGGCCCTTCTCCGCAAGTCCTTAGATAATACTGGTGCTTCCCTTGGAATAGGGATAACCCTCCCCCTCCTTATCTGGGACATTCTCCATCCTTGCATCCCTGTTATCTATCAACCTCTATGCCACCAAGCCTAATTGTACCGCTGAACATCAGATCCTAGAACTTTACAACTCCATCACTGTTAGCACCAACATGTTTCCAATCCAGTGGTGACATATCCAGCTGAGACACTGGCTGTTATGGACACTTCCAACCTGATTCTAAAATGCCCTACTTCTGTACTCTCCCAGTACCGCTTGGAACCAGCAGTGAGCTCGCTGGAAGGTGAGACTGAAAACTCTAACATAGGTGGGGGTCCCCTCACTACTGGCCCTTCACCGCCGCGCTCCATGGAGTACCCAATTCTTTTGTCCTCAAAAGTAGAGGGGATTAGTAAGTCTAACCCATTTGACTCAGAGCATTCACTTCCATCTAGCCACAGGCCTGCCGTTGCCGTTTTGGAACCTATTCCTTCTGTCCAACCTGTTGTCAAAGTTTTCTCAGGTGAAAAACTCTTTCCTATCACTCCAGAGTCACCTCTTGTGGCAGACTCCATCCAGAAACAAGTAGAGATTCATGAGAGGATTAATGAAGAAGAGCTAGCCGTGGCTGCCCCCACTAAAAGCTTGGCTGTCCTGACTGGTGTAGTTTCATGCAATAAAGATCTTCCTCCCGCTGAACATAGAGTATTAAGCTACCCCACACCATTTAAGTCCTATGGACAACGTACTGGCAATGTGAAGTCATATGGGTAAATTTTCAGGGGATACTACCAACTGTACACCGCCCTCTGGGCTTGGAGGCACCCTGCCCTCCCTTGGCTCCGAGGGAAAATAACCTCCTCTGCTTACTTCTTGTTCATGGCTACTTTTTCTTCTGCAGGGAAGAGCTTTCAAGCAATCGCTTTGGTGGACACTGGTGCAATTGAAAACTTTATTCACCAAGAGTTGGCAGAGGCCCTGGATCTGCCCCTGGAAGTTGGTCAGTTTGTGAAGGGTGGTGAATCTCAAACCATTCCAAGTTATAACGTAATAACACCTGTTCCTTTCATTTCAGGCAATGGCTACTTTGTTGATAGCTTCTCCTTGATAAGGAACCACTTATATCCTATTATTTTGGGGGTTGTCTGGTGGCGCCAATTTGACATCGCCACTAACCTCCTGGATCTACAATTCATGTTAATTTTTGGTGATGTCACAGTTACCATCCCTTGCTTAGATGAGAGCACCACGGTGCTCTCCAGAAGGTGGAGCCCCTCTCCTAAGGTGGGAGTAGCCTCTATTCAACCTACTGACGCCCTAGCCCCAACACTTACTCTGCAAGAATGCATCCGTGGATATGCTGATCTGTTTGATCCTACAATGGCCCGTTCACTCCCTGAGCACACCAATTTTGACTTTGAGTTTAAGTTGACCGTGGACCTCTTCAAGATATCCTCTCTAATTTACCTTTTGTCCCTGAGGGAGGAGGCTGCCTTGGACGCTTGGGTAGACGACATGAACTCTAAGGGTCAAATCTCTAAGAAATCCTCACCTGTGTGCTCCACCCTCCTGTTTGTAGAGAAGTCTGATGGCTCACTTCGTCCCTGCTTTGATTATGGCAATCTGAACAACATAACAGTGCATGATCCCCATCCGCTCCCTCTGGAGCAAAGATTGCCCACTACGTGGAGAAGGCTAAGGTTTTAGCAAGCTTGACTGTCTCAACGCTTTTAACCAGATCTACATTGAAGAAGGCCAGGAGTGGCTGATCACTTTCTATACTCAAAAAAGTATCTAACAGTTCAGGGTTATGCCGTTTGGTTTGAGAAACCCCTCCCACCTGCTTTCAGAGGCTCATTATGCTGTCTTGGGAGACCTTATTGGTACTTGCACGATTGCATACATGGACGACATACTGGTCTTTTCTACAGATGCAGAATCTCACGCCCGCCACCTTGTGTCTGTCATGGAGAGACTTTCACAGGCAAAAATTATAATTAAGGCTAGCAAGTGTGAGCTCTTCCAACCCAAGGTTGGTTTCTTAGGAAAAAATTAGCTTCTCTCATTGCCATATGATTGCCCCAGATAAGGAAGCAGCTATCCGCGATTGGGTTACCCCCTCATCCCTCATAAAGTTATGAAGCTTCCTTGGGACATGTAACTTCCTCAAGAAGTTCACCCCCAGCTCTCAGAAGTTGCCGCCCCTCTCTACACCGCTTCAAGGAAAAAGATTTTTATTTGGACCAATGAATGCAACGCTGCATTCCACGCCATCAAGTCCATACTATTGTCCATCCCGGTGTTGGTACATGAAGACCCCAGCCGCCCCTTCATTGTCGCCACTGATGCTTCCAACTTTGTGGTGGGAGCTGCTCTGTTACAAGAGGGGGAGGATGGAGTGGAACGGCCTGTTGCTTACTTTTCTAAGAAAATGACCCTGGCGCAGCTCAACTATGCAATATATGATAAGGAACTCATTGCAGTTGTTGAGGAAGTACAACACTGGCTCCACCATTTTCATGGGTCTAAGTGGCCATTTACTGTCCGTACTGACCACAAGGCATTGATGTACTATCGCGTCCCCAGAATCTATCCCCTCGCCAGTCCCAGTGGTTAGAAATCCTGTCAGTGTTTGACTTCCTTTAAGACTTCATTAAGAGCATCCAGAACATGTTACCTGATGCTCTATCTCGGAACCCTGCCCTATCCCCTGAACCAGTACTAGTTGACGCTCACAATGCTCAGGTGTTGATTAAGCCAGAACAAGTGGAGAGCCCACTGTCCAACCCCCCTCTCTTCTTATAATGGAACCTTTGGAAGTGGACGCTGACACCCCTGCCCAAGTTATGTTGTCCCAACCTCTGTCAGCTGACTATGATAAGATTAAGCAGGCCTGCCATAGAAATGGCTATTCCCTGGACAAAGGTTACCAGTTGATGGATGAGGTCATCATTCATAAAGGCAAGTGGTGGGTACCTCCTGGACCCCTGCGTGAGGAAGTGATCTGTAAGCTCATGATCCTTCAACTGCTGGCCACCCTGGCAAGGACAAGATGTAATGGATGGAAATCCCAGTTTCCAACCTTCTATATTAAATGTTTCTTTGGAGCACTGAAAAGAAACCAAAGCAGCCTAACTGAGTAGGGAGAGTTATGGGCACTGAAAGCGCCAAACAATGCCTACTCCTAGTTGTTTAAGCATAGTCCGCTGGGTTGGTCGATCCAACCACACAAAAGCTCCTTGAAACTAAACACCCGAAAAGACCAACAGGTATGCGAGGTATGCAATGTCTGAAATAACCTTTATTTTTATTTAGGATATTAAAAAGGGCCTGTCAACCAGAGCTCGCCTGGGGAGCAACTGAAAATGCTCCCAAGGAAGGAAATGCTAGGTTTAATATTTCAAAAATAAACTTTGGAATTGGCAGGCGCGCCTTGTAAAGGCCGCCCTTTTGGGGCCTGACCTAAGTCATTGATTAGTCTCATACAATACTAATCTACAACTTGGGCAAGGCACAACCCAGCGCCCAAAATGACTGAGCCAAAAGTATTTTAAAAAGCAATTTGACTCAGATTTGAAAAATCTGAATCTGAGTCAAAATGCAATGATTGAGACAAACTTGATCGTTACACAAAACACTTGAGCTGGTCCGCCGCTCCTACATTTGGAAGGGTATTGCCAAAGATGTTACAAGATTCACAAAGTCCTTCTTGACGTGTAACCAGTCAAAGCCTATCCTCCTGAAGAGTTCTAGATTGTTTGTTCCCCTCCAAGCTGCTGAGGGCCTTTGGACATCAGTATCTGTCAATTTTATTGTGGAACTTCCCTTGTCCCAGGGTTATGATGCAGTAATGGTTGTGGTGGACCGTTTCACAAAGATGGCCCACTTCATCCCCTGCAACACCACCATTACTTCAGTTGAGACATCCCGCCTCTTTGTAGATCACATCTTTTGCTTACATGGTCTCCTCAAGGAGATTATCAGCGATCAGGGCCCACAATTCACCGCTCAGTTCTGGGAAGCCCTTCTTTCCATCCTCAGCATCCACCCCTGCCGCTCTATAGCCTTCCACCCCCAGTCAGATGGACAGACGGAGAGGGTGAACCAAGGTTTGGAGCAATTCTTGCTTAGTTATTCCAATTCTGAACAGAACAATTGTCCTCTCACCTTCATTGGCGCAATTCGCTTATAATAATCTTGCCCATGCCTCTACTGTAAGGAGAGTGTTTATAACTCTTCGGCCCAGAGTGGCGGTGCTCAGTGCACAGGCCCAACACCAGGGAACTAGCCGTTAGAGCCAAAGGGATTAGAGCCCAGCAGAAGGTGCTAGAGCAATAACCGCTGAGGCATAATATTGTGAATTTTATAATCAGATCCCATAAAAGGGCGACGCGGTGCACATATTGGATGGTTTTAGGAAGCTCAGGTTGAAGGGATCCTGGGCGAACAAACGGTGCACAAGGGGAGAGCGTAATGGCACTTGCAATAGCAAGTGTAACGGAATGCAAGACCTCCTCAAAGAGGTTTGCACACAGGAGCATTCAGAATAATATAAAATAAAAAATGACTTAAAACAGGGGATAGGTTTATTTGGGAAGTCGACCAACAAGAAATGTTGGTCAGGGGAAAATGTATTTAAGCTCAGATGGGGAAATCGGGGTTATGTCGCAGTGGGCTCAAGAAGTGACTCGCCAATAGGGCGATACTTCCATCCAAGTTAGTACAATAGACCAAAACCAACTTCACTCGAGTTATTGACTGAAGTTGAATTCGACCCAAGCGCATTATCTAATAACAGGAATGGGTTTTATACCCTTGTTCTGAAACCAAGAGAACTGAACCATCCGCATTAATTTGGTAGATAGTTCGTTTTAACGCTTGGGCTGCCATCAGGGGCTGGGCGTTTGGCGCACCACTGATCCCACCCTGGGCATATTTTGCCCAGACCCAGCGTTGGTCCATGGTGTTCTTCAGGTCAGGAAGGGCCTGCAACCTCACCTTCTGGGCCTCCAGACGCCCAGCCTTGTCTTTGGGGTTAACCCCCACTATTATGTCATGTTCACATGACATCTACAGGCATTTCCCCCTTCTTTGCAAACTATGGTTAAAACCTCAACTTCAACCTAAGTCAGCGGATTGAGTCCACCGTCATTGCTGCTAATGAACGCTCTAAGGAGCTCAGGGGCATACATCAGGCATTGAGGGACCATCTTGTTGATGCTGTGAGGATCTACAAAGTATATGTTAATTGAAAGCGCCGTGAAGGACCTAAGTATAAGCCTGGTGACTTGGTCATGGTCAACGCCAAGAATCTCCACCTATAGCAGCCCTGCCGCAAGTTAGGTCCCAAGTGTGTTGGACCCTTCAAGATCCTAAAGAAAGTTGGCCCATCAGCTTACCATGTTGACTTACCCCCCTCAATCAAAGTGTTCAGCAACTTACATGAATGCCTCCTGACCCCCTTCAATGGTCCCATGCCACAT
This sequence comes from Massospora cicadina, assembly GCA_022478985.1. Lineage (NCBI taxonomy): Eukaryota > Fungi > Entomophthoromycota > Entomophthoromycetes > Entomophthorales > Entomophthoraceae > Massospora > Massospora cicadina. The sequence continues at coordinate 105,365 of JAKSZP010012085.1, forward strand.
CTCCCAGATCTGCCATAATGGATGGTGAACCCCAATATGAGATCTATGCCGTTCTTGCTTCTCGCCTATTCTGACGCCGCCTGCAATAATTGGTGTCTTGGAAAGGATATGACGAAACAGAGAACAGCAGGTATCTGTTTGGGACATGACTTATGCTCAGGACCTAATATATAAATTTCACTCTAGATTCCCAGATGCCGCAGGTCCTGCCACCCAAGCCTCTTTAGCTGCCATGAAGTTACCTACTCCCCACAAGAACTTCGCCTTGGCCAATGTCCTTCAGGTGGTGTAGAACCCCATCCAAGAGCGAGGGTAATGTCACAGCTAGTGACATATTCCCTGGAATTAAGCGCCCTTCTAAAGCCAAGTCCAACAAGCCCTTGGGAAGAGACCTGAACTCCTAAGGGTCACTGATGACCTTTCTAAGGTCATTGACAAAAAATAGGTTTTTCTTTGCCAACCAGGGCTGAGGAAAACGGCTTATTTGAGGCGAAAAACCAGGTAGGACTCGAACTTAACACCCAGAAAATTACAAGATATGAGGTTACAAAATCTGGCCAAATTTGATAAATTTTGATTTTGTTGAAGAACGACGAATTTGTAGCTCATATCAGATTCCAATAACCACTGGAATCTTTGTGAAGCAACCCCCTATAAATTAATTCCCAAGATGAGAAAGGCTTTGCTTTTCTCAGATATTCTGATCATCTATTAAAGTCTAGAAATTTTGGTCCAGTTTCATTTATAATTTTTGTTTTCTTCAACAAAAAATATACCTCACCAAAGTTCTGTGATGGCTGGAGTTTGTTTTCCGCTCTGTTTTGCACCCATTGCTGTATGTGATCCCTCCACCCACTCCACTAACTGTTCCGCTTGCTCCGCCTCCTCCTACTTTTCTGGCTTTTGCCCTGGATTTTACACCACCCTTCCCAGCTCCCAGGGCCCCTTGTCTCTGATGGCTGTGTCCAGTTTGGTGTGCGTTTTCTCCAAAGATTTATATGAAAACACAATACTAATAATTTAGGATGTCTTTTCATTATGTTGGGTCACTTGGCCTTGTTGTATCACATTTTTTCTGTGTTTTTCACTTCAGCGACCTCCTGATCTCAAGTTTCCCTGACAAGCACTGGCCGCAGCCTTTTCCCCTCAATATGAAACTCACCTTCTTGTGTAACAGCCCCTATGACTCCAGCCCCCTCTTCCTGAATACTAATTGATCTCTCATGACCATCAGCACACGTGATTACAGCTTGGCTCTTAGTGGGAAAAGAGCAGTTTTGTTTTAATCTTGATTATCCAGCTGAGCGATTGCCACTTCATCTGTTACCCTGGGTCCCCAGTCCATCCTCCTCCTCCAGTTCTGCCGCCACATACCCCTCCGTTTGCTGGTGCTATGGCCCCAGAGCGGATGCCAACTCCCATGCCCCCAACATGGCAGCCTCTGCCCCCACCTCCAACCTGAGAAGGGTCCAGAAAATATGTACCACTCCTAAAGCGACAAAAAAAGAAAAGAGGGTCCACTGCTTAAGGCACAAGACTCACCGCAAGAAACTGAGAAAAGGTGTGGAGATGAAGACATCTTAGCAGAAGAACCCAAGCAACAACACCAATAAACTTAAGTTACTTACCCGCATGATGATGTTTTTTAACAAAAACCTAAAGCAATTGTTTCTCTTACAACCCTATATTTTTTATATTATATATATGCAGCTTCTACCATGAACTCTCTTCTTCCTAAAAACCTCTCCCTTTCCAACCTTCTCATCTCTCTTATATGTTAGCAACTTCAGTTGATACCAACCCTTTTGCTTAGAATCCTCATTCCACTTTATTCTCATTGGTCTGGCAGAGTTTATTCTTCATTAAATTTATTATTGCCTAGTTTGAGATGATTTACCAATTATTTGTTGTGCATCGAAATTCTTTAACTGCCTTATCATTATATCTTTGGCGGAATTCCTTCTATACACCAAGGTTGACTTTGCTCATCAACTCATATACTTGTTAATACTCATATAGGCCTAATCACGATGGTCAACCAATGATCTGCTGATGGATATTTTGGCTTATCATCCATTCATAGATTTCTCAACAATTGTCATCTACCATGACTCATTTTATCAAATTTAGTTGATTTTATTAGTCAATACATGCTAAATTTACTTATCACCATCTAAATAGTTCATTTTATTAAATTTAGGCAATTTTACTAGTCAATCTATGATGAATTTACTGTTTGCCATCTAAAACTAATTCGGTTTATCAAATTTATTTGCTTTTTTGGTCAAATTATGCAAAGCAATAGCCAACTATAATGATATAAGCTCATTCCACTATAATCTCATACTTGCCTAGATGCTATAAATAACCTCAGACATTAGAAATATAACAAAAGTTACTTTTAAGCTATTGCTTCACCAATGCTAAAAAAGTCAACTAGTGATGAACATAACCATAATTGAAATCCATCACTTCTGAGTTCATTTTAATATACTTACTAAATTAATGGTCAGATACTAGACTAATACTTACAAAAGAAAAAAAACAACCAACCTCTCTCTCCTAAACATCACTTTTGATTGCAAAAGTGACCTGACCTAGATTTAAGAGAATACACCAACCTGCTAGTTAGTTACTGCTTCTATAGAGCAGCATCACACAGCCAACCAACCTAGTGCTAGTAGAACCTACCACCCATATGTGCCAATCCAAAGAATTTGACAACTTAATTACGCCTTATATGACACTAATCTAAGGATATGCTAAGATGGATCAAACACCATCTGGATGACTCCCTACCAATACAGTCCAAAGCACAATTGGAAATGATACCCGCTTGACCAAAAACAAATTAGTGATAACCTTCACAAATCAAAAAGCATTTGAGTAAAATCAATAACCCAGTAACTGTGGAAAAATCAACCAGGTCCTCAGGATTAGTTTTCACCATAAACCCTAAAATCCCAACACCCTTGGGACAAGAAAAGTAGATACCCAAATGAATTGGGACACAATGGTAAAAGAACCATCTCAAGCAAACCCAAAAGATAATTTTCAGGGATGCAAAAAAGATCTTGGTACAAGACCCCTGACACTTGCTATCCCTAGCGAGTCCAGAAGCCTTACTAAAGATAGCTCTGGGGGATGCAGCAATACCAAGAACAGCGGTGTCAGTTAACTCCACACCAACCTTCAACCTGAATTCAGGATCAGGGTCTTGCAGGAAAAAATTTTCAAAAATCCCAACAAAGTTTTGGTTGGATTGGAGTCTGAATTTGACTCAACCAGAAAAAGTTGAGGGCCCAAACTGTTGGGGCAACACCACAAAAGTTTTTGGTTGGGGTGGTGAAATCCCACGACAATATTTAACTCAATTGCCAAACCAAAACGTCAGGGATCATACCTAAAAAAGTCACTCAGTGGGGGATGAATCCCAACCAAATTCAGGCCAAAAACTGAGCAAACCATTGGGGACAATCCTCAACAAATCATTGGAGACAATCCCTAACAAATACCACTTGAAACGGGAGGCAAACACCACCCAAAATCAATCCGCAAGTCTTAGCAAACCATTAAGGACCATCCCTGATGGAGATGGAGGAGCATCAGGAACCAAATCTGAAGGATTGAATGCCCAAAAAGGTATTCAAAAAAACTAAAGGTGCAACCAGAAGGAGCTGAAGCCCTGACTGCGGTCAAGTCATTGACACGAGCTACAAGGAAATATTCGCTCATTCAGCTTAATATGTTAGTGCACATGGCATGTCATCTAGTGATATTTAATAATAGGATACAATGCAGTTCCCGTACTCAACAGCAACACAGTGGATCTCAAAAAATATCATGCCTACCATTGTGGCCATCTGTTGGGACCATAAATTCTAAGCTGAGGCTGCCAAGCGCTGTCTTGACACTCAGATATCTATCAACATGGTAATGTTTTTCTAATTTGTTGCAGATCCAAACTGAGGACGCCTTGGAGTGGATGAAACTCCCCACAAACATAAGATGATTGAAGTTGCCATTTTGGGAAAACTTGAAGCTGGCAGACAGGAAAGCATGGATTGCAGCTGGAATTGATCTCCTTAATGCAATGAATTACAACAAGGCTGGCATACCCGCTAAATTCACCCATGCCCTTGGGAGCTTGGGCCTTAATCTAACGGAATTAAGCAACTATATGAAACAATTCCCAAATATTTTGACTGCCCTTGAATGGGCTCGACACACCATTCCAATTGATACTGCACTGGAATGGTACAGTACCACGTTCTCTACAGAGGTGGCACTGCTGTGGATTGCAGCTGGTTTTTCGGCTACCAAGGCCTTACACTGGTCATATACCCATATTCCACCAGCCACTACATTCAACTTGATAAAGGTGGGTTGGATGAAGGAGAAGGCGGTGGAGTGGGGGCCTTTCCAGGATTGGTCACCAGAAGAGGCTATCAACTGGTTTACCTATGGGTTTACACCATTGGAAATGAAATATTGGTTCCATGTGGGGACAAATATCAATCAAGTATAAAAGTGGGTGAATCTAGGAGTGATGAAGCCAATCCGCAAAACTCTCTGGGGTCAGACGTTCCCCATTGCAAAGTAAAAACTTTGGTGAGACGTCGCCACACTGGCAGAAGCTGCAGACTGGGACGCCATGGGATTCACCCCACAAGTCAGCTCAACCATGGATGGAACACGAAATTACACCACAGGCAGCAGCGGCAATGAAAGGGGTTATGACCCCTGATCTAAGCCAAGAATGGCTAAAAGCGGGCATACAAATCAAAACCATCTGGGACTGGAAACGATCCTTTCTGGAACTGTAGGTAGCTGCTCCATACGCCGCCAAAGTATTTGCCCCAACAGAAGCCTTTCAATGGTGCAAAGCGGGGGTATCAGCTGCCATGGCGTGGATTTTATGGATGGGTGGTGGGACAGTGTAATGGCTAGGTACTGGTGTTAGCATAGTTTGCTTACGCTGGAAGCCCTCCAAAAGTACCTGCACCCAACATGCGGGCTGTAATCCACCCTCCTATGGTACTGACTGGGATTTTGCTGATGGATGCCCTTGATTAATAAAATCTAGAAATTGGCGCACAGATGACCAGAAACATTAGCCAACAAGGAATTAGCATAGGCCAGGTCAAGGCGTTTGTTAATTGGGGATGTAGCCTCAATGAATTGCTAAGTTGGATAATGAAAGGAAAGACCTCTGCCAAGTTAACAAAACAAAATCCAAAATCTAAGCCATATAGTGCTGTGGCAGCTCAAGCTGACGAAAATATATGGAATTTAGCAGGAGCCATATTGAATACATCTGCCAATTGATCAATGGCAGCTTCACGGACTGCCAGGCACCCAAATCATATCTAATGGACACCATTCAAATTCACTTGCAGCTGGTGGAGGAGGAGTGGCCCAACCTGATAATACTGATTTATCAAGAGCTCAACGAGGTGCTAACAAGGGGATTTTGACCACCACTGGGTACCCAAATGGGGTTACATTGAGATAGTGATCCCAGGCAAACTAGATCAAAAAAGCTCCTTGAGATTTGCATTAAACACAAGGGAGTTTACCTACTGTTAGGATTTTTGCCTATATTCCCAGCTGACTAGATTACCAGAGGTCACTAGGGGATAATTCTTTAGAGTAAAATGAATTGGATAATGATTGAACTTGATTTTGAGGTAACAATGTTTGGGGAATTTTAGGTAATTCGCCTGGGTTGGATCTGTTAGGGATTGATCTGGGTAAATTCCTAAGATCTTGTCATGCAGAGTTGCTGACAAAATAGGGACATCTGATAGTTGATCAAATATTAACTATCAGATTACCAATTGAGATTTGTCAGCTCTCATCACTGACTGATTGAAAGTTTAAGGATCAAGTTTTAAAAGCAAGTGATGCCACCTGCAACTAGCAAATCAATCAGTTGGTTCACGACCTTTCTTTTTGGGTAACAAGTCTCATTACCTAAGCAAATCGATTGCCAATATATGGTTGGTTTGCTAGGATTGAGAGGGAAATGTTAGAGACACGTTTTCGCACTATTTCCGTTTTAGGTCTCAAATGTCCAACAAAGAAATCCTAGTCAGGATGGGGAAGATCATAACTGATGAAATGACTATGGGTAATTCAATGGCAACGGCTGCCATTTCATCAAGGAGGTGCCAACCAAGCCTTGGGCGCCAGATTCCCACTATAAATTCCTTTAAGAATTCACTTAATAAAGAGACACACACACTTTTACCAGTAATTAGTATAATACAAGATATACTTTACCAGAATTTATTTCTAGTTCATTTCTTCTTCAAGGAAATTAAGTTGTGTGCTTTTGTTTGGAGACTCTTTAGGATAAATAGTAAAGATCTGAGCGTGAAGCCAGAGAAAATAAGCTGAGCTGAATCAGGTATTGCTGCTGATTGGGTGTCATAGAGAGAAGCCATAAACAAGGATTAGAGTGTGTATCAAGTTAGGTGGTATAAGGGAATAATCCCTATTGAGGACATATTACGTGTTTTGAGGAAAAATACTAGTCAAGCGTTGGACCCAATACTAGTGCTTCATTCAACTGTGGATAATAGTCTTCATACTATTATCAAATGAATACATATTATTATCAGATGACGTGGAGAATTGCACAACACCAAACATGTGCAGTTAATTAATTTAGGGGTTACCAGCTGTAAACAATTAATGAAACCATAAATTTTAAAAATTGGTGTTCACTACAGTGGTGTAGTTGAGTAAGATACTAGGACATGGTGTCATATGAAGATATTTCAAATTTTGGCAATGAGTACTAGGGAAAGTAACATCAGTATAGAATGAACGCGAAGTGGATCATGTTCAATTGTGTTCACCCAACTCAGATGTGGAGCTACTAGTGAAACAACTTGAAGAAATACTCAAGATTTGGGAAAGGACTTGCAGCCTAGATATGGAACTGTCTTTTGCTGCAAGAAAACCTGCTCCACCAGATATCAACTTAAGATGAAGATTATCAGCAAAGCCAACTTGGGTTGATTTTGGGTCCACTTGAAACAGTCTCAAAGATCAGCATGGTCAACTCAGATTGAAATTGGGTACACTAGAAATAGTCCCAAGGATCAGCAAAGTCAACTCAGGTTGTAATTGGGTCCACTTGAAATAGTCCTGAGGAGTGAAGTGTTAGATGAGACACTAGATGAGACATTAAATGAGTTGATATGGAGAGCAATCAATTAAGAGAATTTGATTACATTACCAATGAAGGGTACGAGGTCAAAAAAGGAAGTGATTGATCCAAGAGAATGGAGAGAATTGCTTGACCTAATAAAATTTAATCAATGATGCAGAAAATGCTAGAGACGAGGATCATCAATTCAAGACGAAATTGGATGAAGCTAACGAGGCTAGATCAATCTGTGTGATTAAGTGATTATTTTCAGATCCACCAGTTGATTTACTTCCAACGTTTTGGATGGCAACAAATGCTAAAAATCGTTTTTAAGTGAAAAAAGATAAGAGCAATTGAATGGAACTGCCAATTAATGAGGAATTTACGATTTCAGGAGATATAAAGTCTCAAGTATCGTTGCTGAAATACAAAATTAGGACCTGTTGGGAGAATGACAAAGTCAGGATTAAAGCCTTATGAATGAAAACATTTGCAAATATTGCCAAAGTTGGCAAGTGTTGCTTATATGTGAAGGAACAACGTGTTGATCATATAGTGAAGGTCAATATTAACAAATCAGAAGCATTGGACCTAAAAGAAAATAATTTCAGTGTTCCCAGAGGACCACTGAACCATTAAAATGGTCATGTCCTGATATTTTGGTCAAGTCCTAAAAGAGGACCACTGAACCAAATAGATGGTTATATCTTAAGAGAATAATATTTTGAGCCATAAAAACTGGCAGGTTAGAGTATACCTGTGAACCATTTTGGAAGAAGGGGAAAAGAAGGACCTCTGAACCTAATTGTAGGTTAAAAGTCCCATTGCAAAAGAAAAATACAAAAAAATATATAAGTTATTAAATATCAATTCTACTTGTCCATATGTTTCAGACCTATGATGAGATCAAAATGCGGATGGCTTATTGCAGTTAGCAATGGTCCAGGTGGTATACAAGCAGGTGGATGAGCTATTCCAGAGAATGGTTGACGGAGAAATCAGGAATGAGCCCCAAGAAATCCAAGGTGCACTTTGAAAAGAAATGGAAAACACCAAGACCATGGATGGACAAGTTTTCAAGACGATCAATGGGAAGTGATTACTATTTCCAAAGCCATTGGAATGAGTGGCTATCATTCAAGCCACTCATAAGGTTGTCAGGTTTGGAGGCCTGAAAAAAATGACTGATCATATTTGCCAGTATTACTACTGGGAGTCCATCAACTACAATGTTGCAGACTATCTTTCTTGTTGTGTGGAGTGCCAGTGCACAAGCTGCAAAATAACATGATAAGTAACAACTTGTTTGCCCTAGATTTGCTTGTCATATGGTGTCCATCAATGTGATGGGACCACTGACAATGAGTATAGGGGGAGTCAAGTACATCATGGTTGCAATTGACCATCTGATGAGATGGGTCAAGATGAAGGCCCTGGAAAAAGTAGATGCTACAAGGACTGCAAAGTTTATCCTAGATCAAGTTGTATACTGACATAAATGCCTGCAGGCCCTTCTTAGTGATAATGGAGCAGATTTCACGTCTCATTTGATCCTACAATTGAATGAAACAATGGGGATCTGAGGAGTTGTGTCTATACCATACCAGCTGGAGACAAACGGACTGGTAGAACGAGTCAATGAGACGCTGGCCGTGATGCTGAGGAAGCTGGTCACAGGAAGAACTTCTGAGTGGGGAATATACCTTAGTTTGGTGACGTTTGCCTATAATATAAGTCATCATATGGTGATGGGAAAAACGCCATTTGGGTTGCTATATGGAAGGAAGGCTGCGTTGCCGCCAATTTTTATATTCAGTGGTGGAACCAACATTGGGAATGAATGCCATACAGTACCTGAACTGTTTGATAAAAATCCTGATCAAATTGCAATTGCAAGCATTCTTTATGACTATGAAGAAAAGGATCAGAGCAAAAATGATGGATGATAAGAACTGACTGGCCTTATCAGAATACTGAATAGGCAAAAATGTTGCCTATAGTGATATACATAGTTATAGGAGAAGAAACAAGTTAGATGCATTGTAATTATGTCTGTTTGATATTATTGCCAAGATCGTGACGAACGCCTACTCCATCAAGAACCTCTTGGATGGAAGGGTAGTAAATTGAGTCCATGCTAAGTATTTAAAACAATGGATTGATGAAAAATTTAATGAAAAAGAGTTCCTGAAGGACCACTGAACCATTAAGTTGGTTATATCCTGAAGATTGGTTAAGTCCAAAAAAGGACTGCTGAACCAAACTAGTTGGTTAAGTCTTGAAAAGACCTCTGAACCATAGGGAACTGGTAGGTTTAAGTATATTTAGGAACTAGTTTGGGGAAATAAAATAAAAACGATGGACTGCTGAACCAAGAAAAGGTCAAGTCTCATAGAAAAGAAAAAGAATAAAAAAATAAAAGTTTGATAAAAATATAAGAAAAAATTATTTAAAACGAATAGAAAAAGAAATATATTTTCATAATTTTTATTTTTTAATTTTTTATCCTCAACTTGGGATGATTCTGCCTATATCACCTCTTGGGGGAGGGAGGATGGATCGCAGTAGTAGTAAACAACCCATCAAAATCTATGTGAGATCAGATGCTAGCAAGGGCTAGACCTACTCAAAACCAAGTTTGTTGAGTGGATGCTGATCTTTGTGAGAAAGTGACTAGGGGAAGAGAGATGGAAATGTCAGAACTTTCCAAACGTGATACCCCATATTGGGGAAGGAAGCAACAGAACAAGAAGAGGCAGTCAGTAAATAACCCCAAATAATCCTGATATGGCACCAGAGCTTGAAAATTGGTCTTGAGTGCTTTCCAATGAACTTTGTCAACAACATTGGACATATGGGCCAGCATCGAGCAAGGGATACTAGGTGGGGGTTGTCAAATCATGCCCCCTATTATTGCCATCAATGGAAGATACTGATGGGGCGTGCAGAAATGAGATAGTCGTGCAAGGAGCAAATGGCATCCTGCAGATGACGACTAAAAGCCTCTTGGAAGTGAAAGCAGAATGAGCAATGAAATCCAGGAGAGGCTGAAAGATTTGTGGCCTAAATTCAAAGAACTTGGCCGGCAAATCAAAGAGCATAGACTGCAACATCTCAATCTAGAATGTTTTTGAGATTGGAGGAGTTCAGAGCTATCAACAAAGCCTCAGTTACTTGGGCCCTCAATTCTGTATAGGGGAGTTTGAGATGATTGCTGTTTCCATTGGCTAGTTCAGTGGCCAAAACAGCTGGCTTATAATACTGGCCGAGTCATAAAGAGACTCTGGAAGCAATTCTGATCTGGTTAGGAACAATTGATCAATAACGGAGGGCATTGCTTCAGGAGGTTTGACGATGATGGTAGGAGAATCTGTGAATGGAGCCAAATCCAGGAGAATTTCAAAATCTAACTCAGGAATCAAAGACAGAGGAATGATTGGGCACAAATTGTTCAAGAAAATCACTAACCTGGTTTTGTCAGGGTCGGTTACCACTTCCAGTAATTTCATGGAAGGACTGGCCATGGGTACTTGACTGGGAGCATGAGTCCTGGAAGGATCATAGAAGAGGTTCTGGTGTGCAGATCAACTCATCAGCTGGAAGAGCCAAAAGTCTTTATCAGACATGCTATTAAGAAGTTGTTGGTAACACTCCAAATTTGACATAGGAGCTGGATGAGAGGGGAAATGGAGGACTTATGATAGTTGAGATTATGCACTCTGAAATTAATTAACCTCTAATTTTGGAGAAATTAATCTCAAAAATAATGTGACAATCTCGCTAGAGAAGAATTAAGAATGATAAGAGCCAAGAGGTTACTATGAGAAAATAACAAGGGCAAATATAAATGAGCATTCTTATTGCACCATGAAACAAATATTGATGGCAAGAATCTCCTATTGAGGATGAGGAGTAAATCAGGAAATCAAGGACGCTGGACCAATAATCCTGAATATGACAGTGGGTCATATGCCCTGGAAGGGGGAAAACTGGATCCTGGGATTAATATTGTCACAAGTAAATCAAAACTAGCCCAGCATGACAGAAGGTCATGGGAACCGCTCTCTGAGTAGGCAGTAGTGAGGAGGAAGAGGAAGAGATCCGCATGCTAAAGGTCATCCTGAGCAGCATTAAGTGCTTATTGACTTACTCCACTTGAATAAAAGAAGTATTTGACCAAAATATATGAAGTGGTGTTCTCATGTCCCAATCCTTTTCTTGCTGGAAATCTAGGCAATAGGGGGGATGTGTTGGGATTTTTGCCCAAATTTCAAGCTGACTAGATTACTAGGGGTCGCTAGGGGATAATTCCCTATAGCAAAGTGAATTGGATATTGGTTGACCATGATTTCAGGGTAACAATGTTTGGGGGATTTTAGGTAATTCACCTGGGTTGAATCCATCAAGGATTGGTCCAGGTGAATGCTTAAGATCTCATCGGCAGAGTTGCTGATAAAATAGGGACATTTGATAGTTGATCAAATATCAACTATCAGATTACCAATTTAATTTGTCAGGTTTCATCACCAACTGATTGGGAATTTAAGGATCAAGTTTTGAGGCGAGTGATGCCACCTGCTTCTAGTGAATTGATTAGTTGGTTCATGACCTTCCTTAATGGGTAACAAGTACCATTGCCTAAGCAGGTCACTTTCCAAGTATGGTTGGTTCTCTGGGATCAAGAGGAAAACATTAGGGACACATTTTCTGACTCTTTCCATTTTAGATCTCAAGAATGTCCAACAAATAAATCCTAGCCAGGATGGGGAAGACCATCGCTGATGAGATGACATTGGGTAATTCAATGGCAACGGCTGCCATTTCATTGATGAGGTGCCAACCAAGGGTTGTGCGCCAACTTTCCACTATAAATTCCTCTAAGAATTCACTTAATAAAGAGACACACACTTTTACCAGTAATTAGTATAATTCAAGATATACTTTACCTGAATCCATTTCAAGCTCTATTCTTTCTTAAGAAAATTATTGCTGTGTGCTTTAATTGGGAGACTCTTTAGGATAAAGAGTAGAGATCTGAGTGTGGATCCAGAGAAGAGAAGCTGAGATGAATCAGGGATTGCTTCTGACTGGATGTCATCAGAGAGAAGCTGTATACTAAGATCTGAGCGGGGATCAAGTTAGGTGGTATAAGTGAATAATCCCTATTGAGGATATATTACATATTTTGAGGAAAAATAATGGTTAAGCGTTGGACCCAATACTAGTGCTTTAATCAACTATGGATAACAGTCTTCATACTATTATCAAACGAATACATATTATTATCAGACAATGCGGAAAATTGCACTACACCAAACATGTGCTTTTATTTAATTCAGGGGCTATCAGCCATGAACAATTAATGAAACCCATAAATTTTAGCACCTACAAATGGAACTGACTAGATACGTGAACCAGACTGCCAAATGGGTAACATTCCAAAATCTACTGACTGATCAAGAGATGGAATGGATGCACAAATTGATCCAAGTCAGATTATCATACTATGGAGAAGTATGTGCATTTTTTTAAGATGGCAGCAATTATATCACAAAGTGCCTTTGCCCTCAAACCGTCAAAGTGCTCTACAAACTGGTGCCATGTATGAAACCAAATAATATTGCCCTACCCTAATTCTTCTGCCTGCCTAGTTTAAGTAGGGTCGTATATGTTGATCAAGAGGACGCAAAACAAGTGTTCCAATTCCGCTATCAGACTGACCATACAATGGCCCAATGTCACCATCACAAAGGGAAGACCCCTCAAAAATATGACTATGACCCTGTTGGGGTCACAAAAGTTAAGATGAAAATCTTCCTTGGACTAAAGGCCAAAGAGTGGATTTTGCATAACCTAATGGAGGTTGTGTAAATGAAGTTCCAACAACAGGAGTTGGACTTCTTCATAGGGAAACTTGGGAGTGAGAAGTGGCAAGCGACCTGAAGCGTACAATGAGCCTTCATGAACCCAAACCCCAAAGCCTACAAAATGGATTAGGTAATGAGTCCTGAATCATTTATGCCACGCCCATCCCATGCAGAATGTACACTTTGGGAAGAGGAATGATGGCAGAAGGAGGGACCAAAGTTTCCTGAAAAGGTGATGCTCAGCGCAAGAAGTGAAATAATTGATCTTGAGGCCTGACAAGTTAAAAGTAAACAGAAAACCAACGTGGAAATCGTCAACAAATAAGCTAGATGAGGCTACTAAACAATTAAGTAAGTTGACAAAATTAGCAAAGTCAGCTTATCAAAGCCCTCAAGAAAAACACTAGTTCTGCTGATAAATCTAATGACAGGTCTGGAAACCAATTGACAATTGAGGTGAAATCTGCCACACTGCAAGTAGGGACAAAGTCGACCACAGAGCTAGTAATAAATCCATTCACATTATCCATTGATAGGGGGATGGGGGTAGATACTGAATTCCAGGTGCATAAAAAGCCTGGTATCAGTATGCAGTACAATTAAACTGACCTCAAAAGCTAAATAATACCTCTATGCCCACCCTTGGCAACACCAACTGCCAATAACCTAACTTCTGTTTGCAACTCTAGGCACAACCCAGATAATAATACCAAGCCTCATACGTGTGGGTTGAGCATCCATAAATGAAAATTACTACAACAAATGCTCAGTGGATGGCAAGCATAAAAACGAGAAGGTGGAAGATTCATCATTTTAAAACTAATTATAATATTGACTTAACTCTTAATTTCAGAAACACAAGCAGGCAACCAAAAGGAGATGATGCTGAACTTAAACCGTGATGTGATGAACCACCTGTGGTCCCAGCAAATAGGTTGTCATGCCCTATGGATGGATCATGTGATAATCATCACATTGAAAAATAGAATAGACCTGATATTTGTGGAGGAAACCCACGCCAGAAGGATCAAAATAGAAACTGCTACAAATAGGGAAACCAACTAAAGTTTTTGTGTGGTAGCTGTCTATGCCCCGCCAAAGCCCCAAAAAGACTGACTTTTTTAATTCTTATTGGAGGTATCAACTGAGGCAAAGATGGTTATAGCAAGAGACATGAACTATTGGATGAATGCAAGTTAGGATATTTTTCAAAATGAGCAAAGTCCCAACTGTAAGGGGATGATATGCTAGAATACCTAGTCAAATTGGGGATGTGTGTCAGGCATATGGCAATTTTTTGAACGGCCTGCCAGTTTAAGTGCTGAAGCACCCAAACAGCAAACCTGAATGTCAGTGGTACTGCTGCTGGTACGACAGTTATGGAACTAGGAAGGAATTCTACCATTGAGTGCCCATGGGCCATAATTGTGTATAGGCACCTAGCAAAATACCAGGTGAACATGGCCATAAACCCCAAGGATTGTTGAATACAGGCGGAAAGGGTGGTTTAGTTTTAAGCATAAAAATTGGAATCAGGTAAAAGGATTTTTTTGGAATGATAGATAAAAAATTGACCAACAAATTTCTCAGGGCAATGCAACTGATTAAAAAGTGTTTGATTGGTAGTGGGTCAAAGCAGGGATTGGATTTCTTAAATTTGACCTAACCCAGCGAAGATTTGGGGGAGGGGGAAGATAAATTTAATTAGAACTGATATTGAAGAATTTGGTGACAGGCTGAGTCACTATCAGTTCATCTGTAAATGCCTGGACCAATGCTCAATTGCATTTACATCAGTTGGCATGATGGCATCTGACCCAATGGGCAACAGGAATTCCCCAGGGCCGCGCCACATAGGGGCGGTCCCAATTGGTTGTAAACGGGTTCAGGATGGCCAAACTGCCCATGCCTGGTCACTGGGGCATTCATTCAGCCAAATGAGTTGTGTCAGGTGCAACTTCCACTTCTTGAACTAGGGGTTTTAAATTAACAGCGACAATCCCTGACAATTTCAAAAGGAATTTGGCAATGGTGATCATATCACTTGATGGCTTGATGTCATCCTCAATTCTGGCCAATAATTCTTTTTGTTGTCTCTGTTAAGTTTTCAGCCTATGGTTCAAGCTAAGATAACCTACCAGTGAAATTGAGGATATAAACTCGCTTTTCAAATAAAACTCCTGCTTGTAATTGGGAAGTAGATTCTCTGATAATCCTCAATAATAGCCAATTAACTCTGGTATACTCACCATTCTTAAGTTTACTGGCACCAACAAATACAAGACCTTCTGTCTTTGTACAAAATCAGGAAATTATTCTTATAAAATCGGGACTACTTCTCTGGCAGACAACTATGTACTTCTCTTAGGAAAGAATAAACACACACAGCTATCTAATATAGATGTAATGGTGACAGATACAAATATCTGACAGATGACAGATGGATAATAATTAATAAACTAAGCAACAGTAGCTATTAATGATCAATAAAACTAGTAAATGATGATTAATTGATTTAATTGATGTTTTATTTATTTGCCAGGCGCCGGTATTATATACCTCTCAGGCATCTTCTGGCTGAACTCATCTATTAGATGAGTTTATTCATATTATGCCAATCCTCTGCTGGTCATGGCAATAATTATGAAAAATCCCCAAGTCAATTTGGCCCATGAATTGACTAAAAATAACAATTGTTTCAGCCTGATTGGAGGCAATTTACTCTCATAATTGGGACAACTTTGGGTTTTGAACTCAACATCAAAATCTTCCTGATTAGAGCTACATCATAACTTGACATCTAACAATAAATGGGGAATAAAAAATATATGATCATAAAAGATGATGCACCCCAATTTGGGACGTTGGCAGGCCTCTTAATAGCACTAATTATGTCCATAATTGGGACGTCTATGTTTAAGTGCTTAATTATTGATTTCATTAAATTGAACCCAACTTCTGCCTTAGTGCATTAAGATTAATGTACTAATTTAGGAGGTGCAATTTAGTTAATGCCGTGGGACCACTTTACACCCAAGTGTACCCATAATTGGCCATAATATAATAATATCATAGCTATTATTAGCTACAATAATTGGGCACCTCAGATGCAATTAGAGCATTTATGAGGTGAATCTGATTTATCAAATTATGCAGATAAATTGGGATAATCAAAGGATCTATCAATGGAAGTAATCTATCAGCATTGATGGTTTTCTCAAAGGGCTTATTTTCAAGTCAACCATCAAAATCTAACATTTCCCCTACTTGACTGGAATATAAACCATGAATTTTCCCAAATTTACTTTCAATGTCTGAAAACAGCTCATAGTTTCATGGATGTCAAAATGCATCAATTCCAAATAGTAATTTTGTTTAAGCTGCTCCTTAGTTTTCTTAAAGCCTCCATGGCCAGTAGCCTTATGAGCAGCCAAAATTAGATCTGCTCGAGCTGAGGGATGTGGAAATATATATTTCTTTCCATCAATCAATTTGAATAAGACTCCTTTTTCAGTCTGGGTACCCTTTCTTAATTTGGAGAGAATTTTCTGCACTTGTTTGGGCTCATTGGCAAAAGTCCCAT
>JAKSZP010012086.1:0-121696 GCA_022478985.1 Massospora cicadina
CCCAATCCCACACACAGGTGTCGCCTTGGAAAGCTTCACCCAGAAGTTATAAAATTGTCTGAGATATCTGACTGGGTTGAAAACAAGGGTACAAACCCAGAATTCACAGCCCCATTCACTTTGGATCCCATTGGAACATGGGAAAATTTCAAAGAGGATTTAATCAACAAAACCTGACATATTGCATCATGCAAGTACATTGCGGACACAGCCACAATCAAGCGTACCTTGGCAGAACTAGACCACTTAAAAATAAATACTCCGAGATCTGGCTATAGCCCCAACTGGGGACGCAAATGGGCAGAAATTTCTGCCTGACTTAACAATCTCATCTTTGAACACCAACACAGAATCAAAGTATTAAGCAAAGGTAAGTTCATAAAGGAAGGCAAAACCTGTTTGACATACTTTTTCCGCCAATTCCACTCCTGCAGAAACCAGCCCGCATGCACACAGGTCTGCAAGACCAATGGCACCGTGGCAACTGACCCTGAGGAGGTCAAGGTGGAAGTATACCGCTATTACACCAAATTATGTGGTGAAACGCCAACAGATTCACAAAAAATTGAAAAATTTATACAAACTGCTGAGATACAAAGTACACCACTGTATTACAATATAATATCCTTATTACATGAGAGAGCTTTGGGAGACAATTTGTGGTGCACTATGTAGGAAATTCCCAGGGCCTGATGGGATACCCTACAAATTTTACAAAAAATATTTTCAAAAAATCGCCCCCCTCCTATTGGCGTCTATGAACCAGAATTTGTTGGAAACACGCCTATTACCAGGAGGCCATGAATTCTATGTTATAACCTTGTATAAAAATGGTGACAAGTTAGACCTGGTCAACTGGCGCCCAATTGCACTCTCCAACACTGACACAAAAATTTTAACAAAAATTTTAGCAGCTAGATTAGGCGCAATTGCATCTGACGTCCTATCACCCAACCATTTTGGGTTTATACCAGGGCGTTCAATCTGGAACAACATTCACCCTGTTGCAAACATTTGCCAATCCAAAGCAACTGGTGCCCTGGTCTTCTTGGATCAGGAAAAGGCGTATGACTGAGTTAGCTGGCCATACCTAAAAGAATGTCTACATGCCTTCAAACTCCCACCAAGATTCATAAAATGGGCGATGCTCTAACAGAATCTGCAACCATGGATGTATGTGGCCCTGGATTCCTAACAAACAGGACTAAACTACACAGAGGGCTCAAACAAGGGGATCCCCTCAGCCCACTGCTATACAATTTTAGCTTTGACCCACTCCTCTGAGTAACTGACTCACGTCTCATGGGGATAACCGCACAAGGACAACCAACAGTCAAGATACTGGCCTTTGCGGATGACTGCATAGCAGGTATAGCAAACAATGAGGATGCCCAACAGCTGGAATGTACTCTAGAGAAATTCTCTAAGGTGAGCAATGCATCGCTCAACAAAAGGAAGACATAAATCATCCTCTTAGGCAAATACACAAACAATTGGGCCACAACATCAGAACCTCATACCAACACATAAAGAAAAAACACAATTATTTTACCCTTTGCAACACCTCCCACATCACTCCTGTCCGCCACCTTGGAATCTGGCTAGAATCAGGGGGATATGCTAATGAGATAATGGAAAGTAACCTGTTACAACGGGTATCCAAACGCGTCGCCTCCCTCAAGGGAAGAACCCCAGGACTAACAGGACGAGTTACAGTTGCTAACTCGCTCATCCTCCCAATACTGTGGTACCAGGCCCACGCGATCGCCTTCTCACCTACCTTTATAACCTCAATTCACGCGCTTATCCAGGGCTGGCTGTGGCCTGGCTCTCACCATCCTATACAGATGGAAACACTATTTGGCCCACGCTCAAGCGAAGGCATGGGACTAATAGATTTTGAGAGCCATGCCAATCACATCCTAGGTACCTGAATAAAGGAAATCCTTGCTCCAGACTTCCCGCAACAACATTGGTCCAGAGCAGCAAGGACTAACTTTGCACGGGCGCTCAAATTAACCAACCCACATAGTCCACCCAGACTACTTTCATACCTTGCTAAGCACCCTACTGCAACAGGTCCGCATGGAACCTCCCCTCATTTCAAACATATCATCTGAACTATCCGCCGTATGGGATGGACCATAGAGAACATGGGTACTATACAGGGAAGGGGATGACTCAGCCCCCAATTCAAATTAAGAAACCCAGAAAACCATCCCCAGAGAGATATGCTCGCAACAACCCCAAGCATAGCTAGGATAGAATACCTAGATATGCTGGACATTCCCTATGATTTAACCACACAGAAGGCAATGTGGAAAATGACTCACCACCCACTCTTACAGCTGGGGATAAGAGCAAACGCCTGGCGATGTCTGAGAAGGACCTATAGGATAGCAGACCGTTCCAACTCCCTCCACAAAACATGTGCAGTATGTGGAGGGGAGGGATCCCTACATCACTACCCAGAAACATGCCCCCCAACCAAAGCTATATGGCAGGAAGTCGCACGCCTGCTTAAGATCCAAAATGAAAAGGAATTCTCGATATCAAAGAGCATCTTCACGCTCCAGATCAGGTCACCAATCCCATCTACGCTCCGCTCCCTAATAATACCCATTGCAATGTGGACAATCCACACAATTGCATTAGATGCGTTCAAGGGCATGGTCCCAACCATTTATGGGATTATTAACAGAGTCCATGTCCACTTACTGGAGCACTTCCAAGCCTGGCTCTATGGATATATGAGACCAAGGCAAAAAGCGCTCATAGAATCATGGTTCCCACTCTTGTTCCTCCACACAGACCCTTTCCTTCACACATGCTCCATAACAGGGGAAACCCCCTCGGAGTAGTGTACCAACCCCCCATACCTGGCAGTCCCACTGGCAAAGGGGTAACTTGAGTACCCTGGGGTGCCCAATTTTATATTTGTCGGTTATTTCCTTAGTTTTATGTATATTTGGTAATGTCCATTCCCTGGTCAGCTTACCTTGGTTAAATAAAAAAATTGAGTTCTGCTGACAAATTGGATGAAGGGGTGAGAATCCAAATGACAAAGGAGGGGGAATCCACTGCTCCACCAGTAGGGAACAAGGGGCACCTGGTCCTGATTATAAAACCATCCTCATTATCTATTGATATGGAGATGGGGATGGCGACCAAATTCCTGGTGCACAGGATACCTGGGAATATAATCCCATTCCCAACCAACCAGCCCCAAAAACTGAGTAATACCCCCTGCCAACCATTGACACCATCTTCAGCTACCAAACAGACCTCAGTATATGACTTAATCCATAACCCAGATAACACTAATCCTCATACCCATGGGTCAGGCAGCTGGAAATGAGGATTGCAACTACAAACGCTTAGGGGATAGCGAGCATACAAATGAGGAGGAGGAAGATGCACCATTTAAAAGCCAATAATAATATTGACTTAATTTTTATTTCAGAAACGCAAGCTGATAACCAAAAGAAAATGGTGCCAAGCTCAAACTGAGATGCAAAGAACCACCCATGGTCCCACCAAATAGGCTACCAAGCCCTCTGGATGGACCATGTGGTAATTGTCACAATGGACAAGAAAATAGACCTGGAATTTGTGGAGAAAACTCACGCCAGAAGGATCTTGATAGCGACAGCTAAAACAGAGAAACTGGCAAGAGCATATGGGTGATAGCAGTCTACACTCTACTGAAACTCCACAAAAACCATATTTTTGGGAATATTTAGTGGAGGTGCCATCTGAAGTGATGACCATAATAGCAGGAAACATGAACTGTTGGACTAATGTGAGCCAGGATATGTTCCTGATGAGAGAATGTCCCAACAGAAATGCTGACGGTATGCTGGATTGCCTAGTCAAATTGGAGATGTTCCTAACAATTAACAAAGAGGATGTCGACCTGGCCAACTCAACATGATGGTCATTTAACTCCGCTGGATCCCCACAGTCCAGATCACATTTAGACTACATCCTAGTGTCATTGGATCTCAAGCTGATGACATCCAACAGTGAGGTCAGCATAAATGCCAAAAGTGACCACATGGTCATCAATGTAGATATCAATATTAATGAACCCCCAAGGAACTGCAAATGGCAACTGGCACCAGTCATGCTGAGGTATTGGAAATGGCACCAAAAGATTGATTCTGGACTGAATCAACTGGTAGTGTATCTGGACAGCCACCCAGAGTTGGTTCGATAGAACAATGGACTCAGATTAAAGCAAAATGAAGCATGATATCATGAAGTTTGAATAAGCACCTCCTACAAGTGAACTGCTGCCACAAAGCAGCTGAAGTCTAAATTAGAAAGTCTGAGACTCACCCAGTGGGACAGTGAGGATTGGTGGAGTGAGTACCAAACAACACACAAAAAGTATTGGGCCATAATGATAAAGAAAGACTCAGAGAGATGGACCAATGCAACTTACCAATATCAGAGCCTAGTGGGACAATGACCAAAGAGGGCCTGAAGCACCTCAAGGAGATTTTAACCAAGGCTAGGGTATGGGAAGTGGAGACAGTAGAAGGGGGAGTATCAACAGACCCAGAAACAATCAAGCGTGAGGTTGAGCAATTCTACAGTAGTTTTTTCTGACAATGAGAAATGATGAAATCGGTGACAAATACTCTTATTGACCTGGCCAAGCCAGCACTGGGGGCTGTACGCTGGAAGATGTCACCATATTATCCGCCAAAATCTCCATCAATGAAGTTAAGAGGGCACTAAAGGAGTCGCCAAGAATGAAAGCACCAGGCCCTGAAAATATGTGCGCAGAAATATAAAGCGCATTATGTGACCACATCATGCCAAAGCTCAAGGCCCTCTTTAACCACTGTTTACAAAATGGCCAGCAAATTCAGGGGGCCAAGAGACCTGAATTGTACTCTTGTACAAAAAGGGACTCTGATGCCAACTTCAGAACTGGCGCCCAATTGCACTATCAAACGCCGATTATAAACTGCTCACACGCATACTATCTAATTGACTGATGGCAATGGCACCGCGCATGCTCCATAAAGCCCAGAACAGCTTTGTTAAAGGCTGGAGTATATGGGACAGCATTGGTTCAGTCCAAAGCGTACTCCAGGATGTGAGGGGTATTGAGCAGGGGTACCTTATGTTCCTTGACATGGAAAAGGCATATGACTGAGTAGTGTGGGCATTCCTACACAATGTGCTAAAGGCAGTCAGTATCCCCGACACTTTTTGAGCATGGATAATGACACTGTACTCAGGCCTGGTAATGAAAGTGATTGTCGCAGATGGTGTAACTAATGAAATTTCAGTTGGGCAAGGTCTCTGAAAAGGCAGCCCTATGTCATCAATACTCTTCAATTTTGCAGCCAACATTCTGCTGGTGGCAGCGGATGCAAAACTCTGGGGCCTAGTCTACCCAAAATCAAATGCCACTGAAGATGCTAGCATTTGCAGATGACACAGTAGTAGGCATAAGCTCACCAACCAAGCTCCATGGCGCCAAGGAACTATTAAACCTTTACCAGCTAGCTTCAAACGCAAAAATCAACTTGGCAAAAACCTCATTGATTAGGATCAGCAATCCAAACTTCATCCCGCCAACTGACACAACGCCAATCATGAACTCCCAGACAATCTGATACCTTAGGATACTATTCAACAATAAGGGACCAGCGGTACTGGAGACTGAACAGGAAGTATTGTCAAGCTTATCAATCTGAATGGCATGCTGGAAGAACGCCAGACTATGCCTTAAGGAGAAAGTGCAGGCAATCAACATCTTCATCTTCTTGAAGTTGTGGTACATCGCTCATGTGCTGCCAATGAGCCCAAACCTAGAGAAGAAAATCAGGACAATGTTCTAAACCTTCCTATGGTTCAAGGTGAAGGCGGAGCCAATACCTCTGGAAGCTCTGTCAAAACCAAAGAATGTAGGAGGCATGGACCTCCTGGACTTCAAATCTCACACCTTGCAAATATGGGGAAAGTTGTTCCTTAAGCTAACACAGACGCACATGCGTTGCCTGACCCTAGCGTGGGGCATGAACTGGGCAAGAGCCCAAGGTCTTCAAGAGCCAGTCTTACCCTGCTCAATACATGAATGGATGGCGCACCACCCGCGGATAACCTCCCAGAAGGGTACTCCACACTACTGGTGACTATGCAATTGGGCCATGCGTCAGGGTGGATGATCATTTGAGCAATCAGCCTGAGATGCTGACCAAATTCAAAGGGACGTTGAAGACCATAATTCCACAATGATTTCTGCAACAATCTGGGAGGAGAGTAACCAAATTGCCAACAAATACACAACCAAGTTGATCAAAATAAGGTACAAATCAATGCAGATAGAATATGGGGATCCGCTCCCAAAATGGGATGCAATCCACCCACCCATCCATGAATCCTAAATGGCTGGACTACTGAAGGCCATGACACCAACTACTCAATGAAGGAGTTGATTTCAGGCCTGAACTCCCATTTGGTAAGAGCCAAATAGCATTCTGTAACCTGGTGAATTCTAAACCAGGCATTCAAATTGGGCAAGCACAGCAGGATGGACTACCAACACAAAGAGTGCCCCATATGCGCTGAACTGGAAGCAGACATCGCCCACTGTTATTATGAATGCGCCATGTTCAAAAAATACTAGTCCACAATGTGATACATCCTATCAGACAAACAATCACTGATGATAATACATCCATTGCAGGATCTTTTCTTCACAAAAACCCTGAGAATGGCTCCTATCCAACTATGAGCCTTTATTTACCATTATTGTGTATGGGTAATTCACTGTGCACTTATTGCTAAGATTTTGCACAACGAGTGCCCCCACCACAAAGGTTTGGTATTGAAGACCATTCAGATTATTGTCGATCAGCTCTATTAAATCTCAAAATTTTTGCACCTAATCCCCAGATGTTATAAAGCCACACATTTGGCTTTCCCCACTGGATTGCTTGTTGTATGTGATGAGGCAACTAATTGACTGAGAATCAAATGGCTGTAAGGAGAGTGTCTATAACTCTCCTGTTCCCAGTGTAGCAGTGTGCGGGACACCAGGCCAACGCCATGGAACTAGCTGTTAGGGCCACTGCAATTAGAACCCAGCAGAGGGTGCTGGAGCAATAACCACATAGGCATAAAATGGTGAACTTTATAATGAAAACCCATATAAGGGCAACGCAGTGCACAGATCAGATGGGGTTAAGTGACCCAGGTTGGAGGGATCCCAGGTAGACAAACGGTGCATGAGGGGAGAGCTGCATGGTACTTGCAATAGCAAGTGTAACAGAGCGTGAGACCTCCTCAAAGAGGTTTGCACACAGGAGCGTTCAGAATATCATAAAATCTAAATAAGTTAAAATGGGGAATAGGTTTATTTCAGGAAGTTGACCAACAAGGAATGTTGGTCAGAAAAACGTATTTAAGCTCAGATAGGGAAATTGGGGTTATGCCACATGGGCCCAAGCAGCAGCTCACCAATAGGGTGATACTGCCATCTGAGTTAGTAAAATAGGTCAAAACCAACTTCACTCGAGTTATTGACTGAAGTTGGATTTGACCCAAGCGCGTTATTTCATAGCTGAAACAAGTTTTGAACCCTTGTTCCAAAACTAAGCAAACTGAACCATCCACCTTAATATGGTAGATAGTTTGTTTTAATGATTGAGCTGCTGTCAGGGGCTGGGCACTTGGCACTCCACTAGGACTAACCTGGGCATATTTTGCCCTCACCCAGCGCTGGTCTAGGGTGTGCTTCAGGTCTTGGAGGCCCTGTAACTTAACCTTTTGGGCCTCCAAGCACCCAGCCTTGTCTTTGGGGTTGACTCCCACTATGATGTCATGTGTACATGACAATGGCCTGTAAGCCTGCTGATGCTAGAACCTGTAATAGACCAGTTCTTTCCAGTAATGGACAAAAGAATTGGGCAACACCAACCAGGTAATAGTTCACAAACTAGATAAAATCCCAGATAGTGCTCTGTAAGTCCGCATTCCACTATGATAAGGTTGAAGCCATCCTTGGATAATAGTTAGGATAATACTTAATCCTAACAATGATTCTTAACTCCAGGTGAGGGCCAATAGAGAATCCCTTAAGTGACTGAGTTCAGTGTCCTGGGGAAAGGCATTCATCATAGTATATTACTCAATAAAATTAAAAATTAGAATAATTTTTATTAAGATATATTTATTGAGCCAACTGAGTAAGAACACAGAATTGAGGAATGAAATTTTACTCAAATTTTTTTTATAGTATGTAAATAATAATTTCTTAGACTTTTTTAAGTCTTATGAAATTATTAGTCTGAAATAGTTGATAATTATGATTTTAACATAGGATCAGTGATTATTGACAATTGATAATCACTGTCAATAATCAAAATTTAAAAGGTCTATTTTTAGACCTGATGATCTTGTTTCAATCAAATTGATTTTTTGATAAAAATTTGGGATTAATTTTGTCTGCAAAATGGATGAATTACTCCAATTGCTTAAAAATTACTCTGTTTGGAACCCCTATAAATAGGGGTTTTTTTTGAGGCCCACATTTAGAGGAAATCTGACATTATTGTCAGATCAGTTATTAATGTTTTTTGGATTTCTCAAGCTAAGATTCATTAGATCCCTCAGGGTGGTACAAAGGCCTTCATTTAATATTGAATTTTGCCCCAATTTGGTGGTTTTTCTCTTATTATTATCATTAAAATTATTTTTTGTTTGTTATTATTAATTCTAATAATAACAATGTGATGGTCAGGAATATCCTGTACCATCACAGAACCATGGCTAGCAATGATGATCACCAATCAGCGATGGTCAGAGGTGCTAGAACTCTAGTGTTCTAAACTCCTGGTCTTTTTACCCTTGGCCAAATCGCCCATATTTTGCCCTTCCCTCTTACTTTCCCTTAAATTTTTTTAAATAATTATGGAGTTTTTATAAAAAAATCTAGCATAATTGGCTCAGCTTTTGGCTCTAAATTTAAATTTTATAAAGTTCAGTTGTTTGAATTCTGGCACAATCACTTTTTAACCAACTTTAAAAAAGGAGGTTATTAATTCAACCTGTATGTATGTTTTTTTTTCTTTTTATTTAATTACTATTTATCATTTAACCCTTTTATATAGTTAACCCTTAAACAGATTTGAAGAAAAAAGTTTGTGCAAATTATAGGGGCACAAAAATAAAAATTTAAATTGTTAAAAAATATAAAATTTTAAAATCATTATTGTGGAGAAGAACAAAACAATAATTTGGTTTTTTGAAAAAAAAGAAATTGATTTACAATTTGAAATTGAGCAAATAGCACATATATGGACAAAAAACAAATTACACTTAAAGGTGAACTTTTTTGTTTATGATTAAAACTGATATTGCAAGTGTAAATAAAACTAAAAAATGATGAGCCAATGTAGTTATCAAAATTTTAAAATTATTGTGTATCTGCATTTACTTTGGTTTTGCTTTGGACAATAAGATAGTAAGTTCTATATTTTTGAGTAGTATCTATATATATAAAAATGGATGTTGGTATATCTGCATATCTGATAGCTATAGACTCTGACATCATTTGACCATTTACCTTGAAAGTTGATGCATACAAGTATTTTTCATGGAGAAGGTTTATGAATTTTAAAAATTATTATTTTCATATTAAAATAAAAAGTTTTATATGTAACAAGTGAAAATCTTATATGTTTTTGATGGTAATCGGTATTATGTTATGGCTGATCAGTTAGATATTTGGTTGATTCAATATTTTAAATGGTTTTGTTAAGTGGTTAGTGGTAATTTGGCTAATTAGCAAGTTAATCTAAATCTAAACTTTGAATCAAAAACCTAATTGATTTTAAAATACCTCCTCTAGCATAATCAGCTCAGCTTTTAGCTCTAAACTTAAATTTTTTAAAAGGTCAGTTGTTTGGATCCTGGCACAATCACTTTTATTTAATTACTTTTTATCATTTAAACTAATAATATATAGTTTAAGCTAATATTGCAAGTGTAAGTAAAACTAAAACATTATGAGCTAATATATTAATAAATATAAATTTAAGAATTTTATTCATATATAAAAATGGATGTTGGTATATATATCTATATTAATTATCCAGTCAAATTTCTCAATTCATTGGAGCCTCCTGGAATACCACTGCACATATTAACCTTGAAAGTTGGTTACTAATACTACTCCTTTGGAATCTTAACCTGCCAAAGTTGTGCAATGGAACCAGACTTTTTATAAAAATTGATACCAAATGTGATTGAAGCAATAATAATTAATGGCAAATGTAAAGGAGAAGGTGTGCTGATTTTGCATATTCCAATGATTCCCACTGATTTGCCCTTCCATTTAAATGATTACACTTTTCTGTGCATCTTGCTTTTGTGATCACAATCAACAAAGTTCAAGGGCAGTCACTGCATATTGTCAGATTAAATTTAGAAAATTCATGTTTTTTTGCATGTTCAACTATGTTGCTTGCTCCAGAGTAGGAAATTTTGAAACTTTATACATCTATACACCAAATCAGAAAACAAAAAATATTGTTTATCCACTTGTGTTATACTAGATGTTAGTATTAGTTTCAATCTATTTTAAGTTGGTTCAATTATATAGCAAATGGAATAGTCAAAAATATTGTTCATTAATGTGAATTATTTATAAAAATGTATATGGTTCATCATCTATTTATACCAATAAAATAATAGAATTTCATCAGTATAAGTCATCTTTCATTTTTTCATATTTTTACACAATGCATTATAGATTCTAGATTATATACAGACCATCCATTTTTATATAAATAGATATACAAATGCAGGAAAACATCAGCCAGGTTCTGCTAGCTGTAATATAAAATTTAAATTAATCAGTTCAAATCAGCTGATAATAAATAAACCTGAGTAACGCCGGGTAACTCCACTAGTATTGATATAAAAGCCTGGTATAATTAAAATTAAAATTTTTAAAATTCTATTCGAGGTGGGCCGACCTGGGGACGAATCACATCGATTAAGGATCGAAGAAATGGGAAAGGAGGATAAAACCCGAAAAACTTCCACGCGCGGCGTATGATAGGCCAGGAACTCCATGGACCGCCTTTGCTATTCGCTATCTCGGTTCGGGGCATTGGTGCGCAAATCCAACACAGTCAATCGTTTCCTACCCAAAGTTCATCTACCGGGATCGAACTCGGGGAGGCAGTGGTAGTGGGTCCCTTTCTACCACGGGGTATCTTGCCCTAGCCTTGTTATAATTAAGAAAATAAAAGTATTAATATCATCTGCAAGTAAACAACAAATTACAGTAAATTTTTAGATAAATTAAAAGACAATATTTAAACTGTTTGATAAAGTCTAAACTTATAGCTAAATATAAATATAAATTGGCTTAGAGTAATGTAGTTATCATATTCATTTTTTCTGAAATGGGTCAACTTGAGATAAATGTACCATGCAAGATATTAACAGCATGCAGATCGAATCGGTGCACACCAATGCAGTAGCAGTAATCAAACATTTTTCTATACTCGCTGTGGTGTATGTTTGTAGTGGAATCTTGCGATTGATTAACTTCTTCCAGACCATCTAGTGCTTTGAAATTTAGCAACTTATCTCGCATGACAATATAATAATCTGTTGAAAAAATTACGAAAATATGAATTTTGCAAAAAACGTTTTTAAACCGTTAAAACGATTTACGTCTAATTGTTTCCATTTATTAGCCACCATCAGTATCATTAATTCCGCAGTCATGATTTTAAATTTACTAAGACATTTCTGAGGGTTGACATCAAAAAAGCTTCGGCCAAAAGTGTTCAGCGCTAGAATGATTATAAAATCATATCTATCCAAGTACTCTCTGTATCTAAAGAGCTATTTAACCTTTTTTACTTCACCTGATACTAACTCAGAACAAAGCTCTGACTTCACTTCTCACTGCAAACAAATATGCCTGACTATTATTCAACTTACAACCGATCAGATTATGATCGAAAGGGCCCGGAAACTCGATTTGATCATCCCTACAACAGCTACAGTCACCCTGGTTTTGGAAAGTAAGTTATTATAAGGGCTGCGGACTAAACAGTAAAAAATTAGTTATTCTGTTGATAGAAGCTTTGAGGCTTCTCCGCCTCCTTCAAATAGTTTCAATAAAGGTTTTGATCGTAGATGGAGAGATCACGGGGCTGGAGAACATCCCAAGCCTCAATGGAAGCTATCTGAACTTACTTTTTTTGAAAAGAACTTTTATCGTGAGCACCCCGCTATAACCAATATGTCAGAGAGGGAGGTTGCACATTTCCGCGATAGACACGAGATCACAGTGATAGGCGACAATATTCCTCGCCCTGTAATATCTTTCGATCAAGCTAACTTCCCTAATTATGTGTTATCGGAAATACTTAAACTTGGTTTTAAGGAACCAACACCTATTCAATCTCAAGGGTGGCCTATGGCTATGTCTGGCCGCGATATGGTTGGTATAGCCCAGACGGGCTCTGGGAAGACCTTGGCCTATGCGCTTCCAGCCATAGTTCATATCAACGCCCAGCCCCTTTTGGAACCAGGGGATGGTCCTATCGTTCTAGTGCTTGCTCCTACTCGCGAGCTTGCAGTTCAAATTCAAACAGAGTGCACAAAGTATGGAAAATCCTCAAGAATCAAAAATACTTGCGTATATGGTGGTGCCGCACGTGGCCCTCAAGTTCGCGACTTGAATCGCGGGGTCGAGATTTGTATCGCGACACCTGGAAGGCTTATTGATATGTTGGATTCGAATGTCACCAACTTGCGCCGAGTTACGTATTTGGTTCTAGACGAAGCCGATAGAATGTTAGATATGGGATTTGAGCCACAGATTAGAAAGATAGTTGATCAGGTAGCAGGCTTGATTGAACTATTTACGTTTTAGATTCGTCCAGATCGCCAAACGCTTATGTGGAGCGCTACTTGGCCTAAAGAAGTTGAATCACTGGCCCGCGATTATTTAAAGGACTTCATTAAAGTCAACATTGGCTCCCTCGACCTTTCAGCGAACCACAACGTTTTGCAAATTATTAAAATTTGCTCAGAATACGAAAAACCCGCTAAGCTCATGCGAGAGCTTCAAAATGCGATGGATGGACAGGAATGCAAGTGTCTTATTTTTAGCAAAACAAAAAGAACAGCCGATGACATCACGCGCAGTTTACGTCAAGCGGGTTGGCCCGCGCTCGCTATTCATGGGGATAAACAGCAAAGTGAACGCGATTGGGTGCTAAACCAATTTCGTATGGGCAGCTCTCCGATCATGGTAGCGACTGATGTCGCTAGCCGTGGCTTAGGTAAACTTTGGCGGCATTGCGCGGCGTATTTGGTTTGCAATTGCAACTATTTTGTGCCTTTTTTTGCCCAATTTCTAATGTTGCTTTCCCAAAATACTAAATGAAGTTTTATGGGTGGGCGTAAACATCTAGCTTTTGTGCTAAGTTGGTTGGGTCACATCAGGAAGGTCTTGTATTTCCAGTCCTATGTCTATAAAAGGCAAGTATTTCCTTTTTAGACATTTTGCTTGGGTTTTCAAGACCTACTGATGATGTTTTGGAAATTTAATTCCAGTTTATTTATTGGCTTTTGTCCAAGTATAACATTTCTTTCTCAGATATCAAGGATGTTAAGCTTGTCATCAATTATGATTTCCCTCCGAATATCGAGGTATTGTTATTTTATAAATTTACCCTCATTCCGAATAAAGGATTATGTACACCGCATTGGTCGTACTGGAAGAGCTGGTTCCAAAGGGACCTCCATCTCTTTTTTCACTGCTGAAAACTCTCGTCAGGCTAAAGACCTTGTAAAAATATTGAAAGAGGCTAATCAAGAGGTCCCGCGGGAGCTTATTGCAATGGAACGAGCTTCTTTTGGTAAGTCTGACTAAAACTCTAGTCTAAGTGTAATAAGGCTCTCGTGGCGGAAGCAACAGGTTTAGTAGACATGGCGCTGGCCATGGCGGCCGTCGTTGGTAGTTTTTATAGTTAAATTGTTTAGCCTATTTGTGTTCAGCTATTTGGCTTCTATTGCTTTTGAAAGATGCTAAGAGATACTTTATATAAATATATTATCTAAGTTTACTTGCATTTGAATAATATTGGTAATAATTTATAGGTTGATTACTGTTATCTCCTTACTAAAAGTTTCACTTTTTTAAAGATGAGCTTCTTTAGCCCGTAGGTTTTAAATCTTAATTTTGTTAGCTTGTCTTTTTAGATTTAACTTCTTCTGATATAAGCTTATTTAATATTTTCTGAATAAGAAACAAGCTTTGTAGTAAACAAATAACATCTTAAGCACTTTATTACAAATATATGTTACTATTTTTTAGTACTAAACGATAATACTTTACTATCTTCTAAAAAAAGTAATCAAGGTGGGTTGACCTTGGGATAAATATACTACACTGAGATTTTTTATAGCCAGTAAGGTTTCAAACATGTGTTGAACAAAACCTGCACTAGAGTGGATGCAGGAATTACCCTGCCAGGCTAACCACCCTCTTTTACTATCTTTTAAAGATAAATTATTATTTGCTCTACAAATTTAAATTTTTAGGTAGTTTATTTATTTTTAAAACTTATATAAATTCAACAAAAAAGGTGTAGATATTTTTTTGTTGATATATATTTTATCTTAAACAATTATGTTAATCCTTATATAGCTGTTATAACTATAATTACAGTCACATTATTTATGAAATAAATAATTTTTGTTTGGCTTTAACTTAGGTTTAACCCTTTCACTGATTTGATGCATATACGCATCCAAAATATAGGGGTTTGTATAAATCTAAAAACACATATATGCATCCAAAAAATGAGGGGTATGTAAATTCAAAAAGCATATATGTATCCAAAAAATGGGGTATGTAAATTTGAAAACGTATCTATGAGTCTAAAAAATGAGGGTTGTGGGAACCTAAAATGCATATGTGCATCCAAAAATGAGACTTACATATATTTATTTTAAAATTTATAAAAATTTTGTGTTATGGACAAGGACTAAAATAAGTACAAAAAATGTAGACATTGGTGAATTTTTTACCAAATTCAAGATACAAAAAACAGCGGATTTTTTTTTGAAAATTAATAAAAGGGTTAATCATGTTGGTCTTTTGGTTTTTAACAGAACAACTGGATGGTTATTAAATTGATGCTTCTTGTTAAAAACAATTAAAAAATTATTCTTATAACTTAATTGTTTGATTTTTGTATTATACTAGTTTAATAATCCAATCATACAATAACTTTTTGTCAAAACCTTTAATTAGAAATATGCAAACCAAACTTATTATTGGTATCTTTATTTTGATCTATATATAAAGTCTAAACCCGCTGATTTTTTTTCTTTTCACTTGATTTCACTTTCAAGCAAATTTTATAAAAATAATTTATTTTACCACTGCTATCTGGCTATGGCTATTTTCCTATTAATATCAGTGGATCAGCCACCTGCTGCTCTAATGTGGGGTAGTGGCGCTCCACCACCTAGCGTTTTCTGCCCTGCGGGCAAATGTATTTGCATGGGGTCAAGTAGTCTACTATCTTTTTCTGGCCATTTTGTCCCCTCATGGGACTTAGTGCTCCACCTGAAATGCATCCACCCTTCTCACCCCATCCTCTCACCCTCCCTCATTCCACAATCTGATTTTATCTATGAGTTGACTTGGGCATTTATTCCCATATGCCAACAAGGCAATTATTGAATTGGCCACTGCTGCATCTGTGCCAGCTGCTTTATCAATTTTCACCTGTTTAAGGGGTATTTTGATATTAGCTTTTAGATGGAGGAGGAGGATGCAGCAGCAGCTTCTACTCCCCTTGTTTACAAAAACACTCCCATACCAACTACCCAGGCTTGTATCCCTACAGGTACCACAATAGTGGTATCCTTTGTGTCCCTCCCTTCCCACCTTCCACCCCAAGTTTTATATGATCAGTTGATAGCATGGCTTTTGGCTATTGGCACTCAACCCAACCTCATCTTCACTGTTCCCTCTGATACAGAGTGCCTTGCTGCTCTCATGCCACAGCTACCATAATACTACATCACCCTGCCATAGCCCAACAAATCTCTCTATACTTATATTGCAATGACGCCTGAACACTTTTTTTGGGCTTATATAAATAATGGATGCCAGGTTTGTCCCCTTTGTTTCAGGTTTGCTATTTCAAAAAATCCTGCCCCTGAGCTACTTTCTCTGATAGGGCTTTGGAGCCCTATTCAGCAGATTCTGAATGTGGTATTTTGTTGCCCCCTCCCACTCAACGTTCTTATTCAATGGGCCAGAGTGGGAAATTGGCCTCCACCAAATCAACTGCCCATATTAACCCAACCAATTATACCCCCACCAATCAGAGTTAGGCTTGGACTATTATTCACACCCAAGCAGCCTATTCAACTATTACCCACTTGAATACTTCATCCTTTTTCTCATGAACCAAAATCATGCTATCTATTAGCTGAGGTTAACAAATCAGGTAAAGTTATCATGAGTGAGAAATCTGGTAAACCTCTCAGCCAGTTTGATTATGGTTAGGCTGGAAATTTTCCTTATAATTTTGACAAAACCCCATCCCCTAAATGTTTTACTCCTAAACCTAATGCCACCCTCTATCAAAGTGACCACCAGCTCACCTTAGCAGTGGTGGCCTCTCCCTATTACCCAAACCTATGCAAAGCAGTGGCCCAATAAGTAGCTTAATTCCAACTAGGGCTGATCACACTCTACTATCCCCCTGATTTTTCTGAAGCAGCCTGAAGCAAAATCATAAAATTATTTAATGATGCCAAAGCTACTGTCATGCATGTGGCAAATCTAGCAGAATTCAAACCAACTTCTAAAATCACTCAGCAAATTTAACCAATTTTGCTCAACTCCCTGATACCCACATTTAAGCTGAACATCACTTAGCATAATTTGTTAAAGCTGTCTACCAAGCTGATCTTGATGATGAGAAAGAGAACTCATTTACACTGTCATTCACCCACACTATGCTGATACCCCAAAGCCATGGCTTTTCACTTTAGTCCAATTCTACAATTATAATGATATTGTTGTGGTGAGTATGTCTGCAGAAGAGCTGCCCAACCCCCTTCACCCTCTGCCATGGTGGGTTAGCAGTTTCCACTTCCCAGCTGGATGGATGTTTTTTATTTTTATTTTATTGTTTCATTTATTTTTTTGTTTGGTTTTTTTGCTTTTGAGTCAGTAATGTCCATCCCTTGGTTAACATACCTCAAATAAATTTAGTTTAAAGCTAACTGACTTATTACTAAAACTTTTCTGACTTTAAAAGCTAAAAGCTGAGAATTTGATAAATAAATACTTGGGTCTAGATGCTCACTTAGAAACTATTCTAAAAATATTTAGTTTTTAGATGAAAAACTTCAGTATAAAATTCTTACCTCTTTATATTTTTATAACAAGGAATTAAAATTCAATATTAGTATTTTTTAATATAAACTGCTTTACTAAAAAATATTAAACATGCAGCCTAAACTTTATAAAGTTATAACATAATATCTTTTGGCTTAGGGGAGGATACCCAGGTGGTAGAGTAGGGACCTCTACTGCTGCCTCCTCAAGTTTGATTCTGATACTTGAACTTTGGGTAGGGGACAATTATGACTGTGTTGGCGTTGCACACCAATACCCCAAACTGAGATAGTGAATAGTGAAGGAGGTCCATGGAGTTCCTGGCCTATCATACACCACGCATGGAGGTTTTCCAGATTTTATCCTCCTTTCCCATTCATTTGATTTCCCTTAATCAGTGCGGTATCATCCCCAGGTTGGCCCACCTCAAATAAAAATTATCTTTTGGCTTCTCATTAAAATCTCACCTAAAATAAGGTTTACATCAGGTTTACTTACCTATAACCTTATCTTACTTATCTAAAGTTTATAGTTTTTTGTACTATATAATGTTGACCCAAGGTGGGCTACATTGATATTTTTTTGATTATGTGTGAGCTCTTAAGAGCTTGAAGTGAGGGAAGGGAATCAATAAGTTGTCAAGAAAGGGAGGGTGTGCTTGCCATAGCTGTGCTTCAGTTTGTACAGAGTGGATAAGGGCTGATGACATGGTGCATATCTTTTTTTAGTACTAGATGGTCCCAACATGGTGCATATCTTCAGGACATTTCTAGGTAGACTGGAAGTGGTTGATCAATTGTGGTACCGTCCATACCCAAGTATTGAAGGTGACACATATGAATGAGCTATTGATGGTATAAATAATTGTGGCTATACTAGAACTTAAAGAGATCAGTGCCATCCAGGTAGGGACTAGCCAAAATAAAGTCTTGGATTTGCAGTCCAATTTACAGTTGAGCCTGGAGGAGTGCACAGACTCTAGGCCAGTTAGAGGCAATACCTTAACAGGGGAAAAGTGGTGAAGGTAGGTGTCAATGGGCTCAGCGCAGCAAGGACAGCTTCTAGGCTGGAAGGTTAAGTTAGTTTGGTCCCTTCGCTGTAGGGGCAGTGGCGGACCCACTACAGAGTGTTGGACACTTTCATCAATAGGACTATATAGTCAATGTCCTGACAGAATCTCTTGTGTTCAATCTTACAGTGGGGGGAGGAGTGTTGGATTTTTAACCAGGCAATATTCCTCACATATTAACAAAATTAGTATAATAATTAATCAAGGATGATTGCCAATTAGTTTGCTAGTTTTGATTAATTATTTAATGAAAATACCTTAATTCATGCTCTCCATTTGGTTGGGTTGAGCTGCCTTGATCTGCAGGATCAAGAAAGTATCAGGGATCATCCCCAATAGGAAATTAGTAGGTCTGTACACCAGTGACTAAGGCTGAGGATGTTGAGATAATTAATATTATCAATTAGGATGACGAATTGCTTAAATTTGATGTCAAAAATATTGGAAAATGATCCTGATAGAGTTTTCAGTCAATTTTGACACCAGCGACTTAAGCTGATGATGTTGAAATAATTAATACTAATCATTTAGGTTTGGTGGAATCTTAGTGCAATTACAACAGAAAATTGTAGGTGATGTGGAAATTTCTGGAAGAAATCAGATGTATTCATTTTCAACCATCTGATAGTAATTTCACTGCCTCAAATCTGGGTTTAGCGGAATCTTATCTTGATGCCAACTCCATGTGAAGATGATTGTGGGATTTTCTGGCAAAAAGCTGAAGTATTCATTATCAATCATCTGATTATGAAATTGCTGTATAATTTGGAGTACCAGCGACTTATGCTGAAGTTGTTGAACCATTTAATATTAAATAAATAGTCAAATCACATTTCAATTTTATGAGATTATCAGGAACAATCCCTTATAGCATTTTGGTTTAATTTGACACCAGCGACTTATGCTGAGGATGTCAAAATATTTAATTAATTCAGATTATATCAAATCAAGGGATTGTCATAATTGTGGACATTTGAGGTTGATGAGTATTGCCAGTGAGAGTGATGATGAATACTAAGCAGTGAGAATTGCCAGTGAGTTCTGATGATGCTGGCAATAAATGCCAATGATGTGAACAGGCAAGAAATGCCTGTAAATAGTTTGATCTCCCTCTTAATAAAAATATCTTCAAACCTTCAAATCTAATATTCTTTTTCTCATCTTCATTAAGTTTTTAGTTAACAGTAATTAGCTTAGCTTGTAAAAGTGGGACTCAGGATCCCTAGTTGTTAGGTGCTGAGTTAAAATACCTGGAGTGGTTGGCACAACCAACTCCCAACATTGAACTAGATGGAAACCTTGCAAAAATTGGGCAACTAGCAGCAACAATGAAGGACTGAAAGGATTGAAGAGGAGAAACCCTGAGGGAGTCAATAGAGGCTGCTGAACCACAATCATTGGACAAGTCCCAAAGAGGACCTCTGAGCTATAACAAGTGGTCAAGCCTCAAAAGGAGAAGTTGTTGGTCTGCTGGATTGGTGGGTTGCCCTGCAAATTTGTAGAGAAAGGTTACCAATGATTGTGTAAAAGCAAGGGCCAGCAGTCTTCATACTGTTTGTCCTGGAACACTAATAGAGTCACCTATTATTGAGAATGAAAAATTCTCAACAAGGAGCTTGGAAAGCCTTCAAGAATTAGAGGTCTGTACAGCGGGGTGAGCTTGGTTGTGATGACTTGCCACTATAAATGCTTACATGGCAATATGGGCTAAGTCCAGGGCTACCCCTTCTGTATGGGAAGGTGTGATGGAACTATGCACTACCTGTTTTAGGGCCATAAGAGCCTTGTCCAGTAGGTGCTCAATGAGGATATAAAATGACAAATTATGTAGATTTTAGCCACTCATTAAAAAGTTTAGTAATGCGATGAAATGGTTCAGACTGTTTGTCTCATTTTAACTCAAAATTCAGATTCTGAATTTTGAGTCAAAATGCCTGAGAAATTTCCAACTAAGGGTGGCTCAGAACCAGGGTTTTGCTGCTCTAAGCTATGCTTTAGGCTCAAAAGAGCTTCAAGAATGGCCAGGAGAGGACTTCCCAAAGTGAAACCTTTAAAACTTCAAGCCCCCATCATTCTGAACCTCAGTTTGAATTTTTTGCAGCTTTTTCTTAGCTGTTTAGGCCTCATGCCTTACCTGAGCATTGAGTGCGACAAGGTTTGTCACAAAAACAAAACCCTTGAGCTTCTAGGGAATTGGCCCTCCCCAGTTGATCTTTCTTTTTCTTGTCACACTTGAAATGCCAGAGAAATGCTGGGAACACCTTGCTCAATTTTATTATATGAAAAAATAAAGATTATTTTGGGATTTGCATCCTCACTTACCTGACGTTCTTTTCCACATCTGAGATTTTTCCCAAATTTCAAGAGTTAAAGATGGGTTGGTATTAAATCATCTTAGCTTATCTCAGTGGTCCAACTCAGCTGTTGGACCTATTTCAGCATCAATTTACTCCGCTGAAAATTCAGGCATCTGGTGAATGAAATCTGGGTGGTTCTGTTTGTTACATAATTTCAAACTCACCTTTTTTCTTTTGCCCAATATCAAGCTCCATTCACCCAACCTCATTGTTGCCTTGAGTCCCAGTTGTGAGTAACCAGCACTGGAGGGAGCTGGTGACTAATGGCCAACCATGGAATCAAGGTGACGGTGTGTATTTATTTGGATGAGGTCTCCCCCTCATCAGAGATTGGAGGGCACCACGGAAACCTGGCCCAGCATATTCCCTCCCTTTTGGATCAGCCCCTTTATGTGTTGGTTGCAGCCAGGCCACGCTGGACCATGCACCCTTTTGAGAGCACATCCCAGCCAAGTGCCAGGCATGCTCCCCACATCATATGGGCTGATCCAGTACCATAGTCCCAACTTTCCCTCATTAGGGTTTCCCTCACCACAAAGGATCCAGATTTTTTCTGAATAAATTTTTTGGGGCTTGAGGTAACTTGTCCCAAGAAGCTCTCATGGTGGCGGCCTCCTGCTTGTGAGCTCTCTTTTTGGGGGCTTCATTTTAGTGGGGGTGATGTGATGAAAAAGTTTAAACTGTTCATCTCATTTTGACTCAAAATTTGGAATCTGAATTTTAAGTTGAAATGCCTGAGGAATTTCCAACTAAGGGTGGCTCAGAACCAGAGTTTTTATGCTCCAAGCTATGCTTTAGGCTCAAAAGAGCTTCAAGCATGGACAGGAGAGGGCTTTCCAAAGTGAGACCTTTGAAAATTCAAGCCCCATCATTCTGAACCTCAGTTTGGAATTTTTGCAGCTTCTCTTGGCCGTTTAGGCCTCATGCCTTACCTGAGCATTGGGCGCAACAAGATTTTGTCACAAAAACAAAACCCTTGAGCTTCTGGGGCATTGTCCCTCCCCAGTTGCTCTGTCTCTTTCTTGTTGCACTTGCAATGCTAGAGAAATGCTGGGAACATCTCACACAATTTTATTATACTAAATAAAAATAAAGGTCACTTTGGGGATTTGCATCCTCGCTTACCTGCTATTCTTTTTCTGCATCTGAGATTTCCCCAAATTTTGAGAGTTAAAGATGGGTTGGTATTGTAAAACCATCCAAGCTTACCTCAGTGGTCCAACTTGGCTGTTGGACCTATTTCAGCGTCAATTTACTCTGCTGAAAATCCATGCATCTGGTAAACGGAATCTGGGTGGTTCCATTTATTACAAGTAATGCTCTTGTAAGTCCCAGAGATACTGACATTGCATGGTATAGGTTGATACCCAATGTTTAATGAGACTACATTATTAAGAAAATGATTGGGATTTGAATTTGAGGTAGATGGATGTGGCATGAGTCCTTGTGTTCAGGAGTTCAGGAACCTTTTTAGAATTTTGTCAGGGTATGGTAGTTAGTTCTATGGCTGGATGGTTGGATCTCCATATCTAACAAAGCAGCATGTTGAGCCTCCAATAGAAGGAGTCTGTAAAAAGGGCAGATGTTGGAAAGGAACCAAACCTTGCACAAAAAGAAAAACTTAATCATATGTGGATCATCCCTAAGTGGTTATGTTCTAAGAGCTATAACAAAAAATATTGGCATTCATTACCTCAAGGAACTTGTCCTTGCTGTACTTTGTCATGAATCCTTAGTAAATTGTGAAGACACCATGGTGATGAAAAAGTGCCTCATTTGGGTTAAAATAAATAGTGAAGGAAATCTGAGGGAGCCAACCAGGTGTAAATCATATTGGAGGTGTTAAACTTTATGAAAGATGTTTTCATGAACCTTTCAGAAATTATAACAGTAAGGCTGATATCCCCAGAGCCGCCAAACGTGATAAAACTGTCATCTGCAAAGGACATGGCGAGGGAGGGATTTCCCTGAGACTTGAATTTCTTACATCTTGTCTCATAACACATATATAAGAGATTCTATTGATATTGAACAGTATTAGGATGATGTGGTCACCCTGGTGCAGCCTTTGTTTGATTAGTACTTATGCAGTGAATCTTTTTGGAGCCAACACTATGGTATGAAGTTGTTTGTAGAGTACTGAGATCCACCATTTGTATCATAAACTTGGCGTTTGCAATACTTTGAGGATCCACTGATAAGCCAGGATGTTGATATGATGATTGCCAGCCCTTGCTAAGTTATCATCATTGAAACACCCCTTGCATAAAGTTTGCGAGTGGCAGCCCTAAGCATTGATGCAGCCAAGCGACTTCACCTCAGGTGAGCCCAGAATCATTGGCAGGCCCAGCGCCCAACACCAGTCCTTGCTCTCTTGGCCTGGGTGGCTCAGTGAATTCCCAATCCCAACTCACAAGGGGATGGCCCTCACCTGGTCCCTCATTCTCAGCCCGCAGTCATGGTGCTTCTTTCATGGGGTTTCCTTGCTTCATGGGGCGTTTGAGTGATTAGACAGACCACTCTACATCTAAATTTCCCAGAGGTTATCACCCCCTCATGACCCCGTTTTCTACCCATTACTCAACATGGCTAAGTTACACTCAACTAGGTAAATAAATACAAACGGGTATACAGAAGGTGTGTACTAGAGAATAAGAATGCTTCTTAAGTAGGGGGCCAAGTGTTTGAAAATTCCATTAGGATTGGGGGACAGAATCATGGTAATAGTTTGAAGGTATTCCTATGCGTTCAAGTTTAATTAAATAAATAGTATATTGACAACATTGGCACAGCAATATTACAATTTGCGCCAGATTGGATCACTTTGCTCCTGGAGCTAAAAGTGTAAAGAATATCTATATCAGCTATTATTTTAGAGTAGTTTAGCCTTGTCATCCTGGACAGTAATTTGATGTGATATGGTTTCTCTTCTGTTGCTTGTTTATTGAATTAATTAAATGTTTAAGTATAAATTGTCCATGTCACCATTTTCTTGTCATCTCATTCTCATTGGTTAATCCATCCTAACTTGGATAGTATTCCATCTGAGTTACTCCACGTTGCCATTTGAATGATACTCTATTGATTGGTTGAATTTACTATCCCAGTTATATCAATACTGCTCTGCTGGCGAACTCACAGTCTCACCTGCATCTAAAATATAGAAAAATTAAAAGAATATTGAGGCCACTCAACCCTGGAGGCTGTTTCTAGGATCAACTTAATCTAAGGCTAAATAGATGGTAAGTACTATTTCAACAACTTGGCTATCAGCGGGATTTGGAGTCAGGACAGGGAGGTTTCAATTTATGACCAAGCCATCTGATCATAAGGCCCTCTCTATGTCCAGGAGACATAGGGCTGTTTTCCCTATATGATTTAGTAATATTAGTTACATGAAGGTTGTTGTAGTTTTCTCACATTGACCTTCCTGGATAAAAGTCATACTGAAAGGGTTCAGGTAAGGTGATACCCATTTGTTGATCTAGTTGGACAGAAATTTGTGTAGACCTTGTAGTTTAAGTTGAATAGTGCAACTGGGGTGAAAGTTAGTCAGGTTCTCACATTCCAAATTCTTGCAAATGAGGGCCATAAAGTATCTTCTTGAGTTGAAAAATATCCTTCAGTTTGCCATGAGCGTTGCAAAGAGTTCTCCCAGAGGGTTGTTTCTACACTTAAAGGGTCCAGGACGTAAGGCTTAAAGGGTATGCTATTGGGATCAGTTGATTTTATATGTGGGGATTGTAGTAGGATCTCCATGACTAAAAAAGTGGTGACAATGTCAGAGAGATTCGTCAGCCTGTGGGTCAGTAAGAGGTTCAGGTGCGCACCAAAGGAAGTTCTGGATGTTTGATAAATCCACAGGATTGACTTAGAACATGCTATATTAGAAGCAATAAAGTTCTTAGATCGCCTTATTGTCTTTTGCTTTGGTGTGCCAATCTTGAGGGAGGTGATTTCTGAGCATTAGATTGGGCTTTATATCTATAAAAAAGAGTTGGGTGCCGTTCTCATTATGCATAGTTGTAGATGATGTATAATTCTGCAACCCACTCTTTCTGATATGTGATTCCTGTTTAAAAGAGATTGATTAGATTTAGGACAACCACCCAAACACCCTATGAACATATATATAATTAACATTGGCACTAACATCACCAACCCTGAGGACAAGGGGTGAATAGTCAGATATGTAGAATTTGACTTCCAAAAAGAACATACAAAAGACATAAAATATGTTTACTATGCCCAAGCCTTATTTGGATAATAAGAATGAATGATATATCTAAGTAAGGAAGTATGAATACATGTTGAACTAATTAGATTTAACATCAAATCCCCTATCCCAGCTACCTGAGTTGACTTCTCTTTAATATTTATCCAACTAATAAAGTGAAATTTAATGTTAAACCTAATGATAACAAGTTAAGACTTCGTTTTAGCCCATCTTATAAGTAATGGTTGTCAGTTTGTAATTCTACTAAAAAAGACTAACTATGAAAACTGATATAGATTGACAAAATAAATTCTCTATGAGAACCCTGAGTAAAGTTCATGTTTAGATACCATTTAGAATTTATAAAGTTTTGTAGTCTAAGGTGAGGATAGTGACAAGAGTTCAATGGGCAAAATATCACCTCATTTGAACAAAAAATACAAGAATATAGAGAAATCTTCTAATCTATATTATTGCCATCTATGTTGCCATACAAGAGAATCCATAAGTTCATTAGTATAAGTTAATCTGTGCAATGCCAATTTGCAAAGGATACAAAAAAGCCTCTTAAGCAGCTCCTTAATATTTCTACCACCAGGGGTAGAGAATAACTGGCAGTTTCAATCAAATTGCCAGATCCTGACTTCAACCCATTTTACTATGGCGCGAGATGCTGTCATATGGGCTTAGGCGCAGTT
This sequence comes from Massospora cicadina, assembly GCA_022478985.1. Taxonomy (NCBI): domain Eukaryota; kingdom Fungi; phylum Entomophthoromycota; class Entomophthoromycetes; order Entomophthorales; family Entomophthoraceae; genus Massospora; species Massospora cicadina. Next base: position 25,766 of record JAKSZP010012086.1, read on the forward strand.
GTAAGAAGCATGTGTGAGATTAATTATGGCTGCCGCCAAGTGAGATTGGGGGTTCAGTAGGTGAGGGGTGGCAGCAAGATGATGTATCTTAAATGAAAGTAGTCATTTTGCCCTTTGCAAATGGGGTTATAGGAGTGCTGGAGCAACCCTTGGTCAAAGTCTTTGTGATGGCTTGAGCGTGGTGGCCATGAGGATGGTGAGTGACCTGTGGTCGCTCATATTATTTCTTGGACATTGATAGGTAATACTTCAACAAGAAAAGAACTGATATGGGCCATAACTATCTTTGATGATAATTAAATGATATAATCAGCATACTGGATTCTGGTCATAAAACTAAATTAGATGAAGATGGAGGCAGCGCATCCATAAACCCAGCAATAAGAAGTCCTGGAGTTGACTTGTGCTAGGGTGGTCCCTCGCTGCTGGAATCCAAGTGTCACATAAGTGACTAGTGTTGTTGAAATCCTCTATAAAGATTATGTTTTGTGAGAGCATAATTTGAACAAGCTTCAACAGAAGCTTATTTAGTTCAGTACCTACATTTGGCAGGTAATTAGTGCGGAATAATAAGGATAATTTGGGATGGAGAGTTTGACCCAGAAAAGAAAGTTATTTAGGTGTTTCAAATAAGCGCAGATATTGACATGAGTTCTAATATTATGAGGACAACATGTTCAATCCAGTAGGTGTTTTCTCCAAGCTGTTTTTTCACAATTATAACTCAGTAGAGAGGACTTAGGGCTCATGGACAACATTTATATCATTTGCGCTGACCTAAAGTTTTGAGTAGGAAAACTCTCTTTTTGTAGTCTCACAGCTCATTTACACTAAAGGACTTCAGGGCTAGGGTACTCTAATATGGACTCATAGCTGTTCCTACTTTTTCAGGGAACTATGTTCTTCTTAATTAATGTAATGATTGTTGACTGTACATATTTTCCTAAGGTTAATACTTAAGAAATCTTTAACTCCAATGGTTGCAATCATGATAGCTCCAACTTGAATTAATTTTCAAGTCAATACTTTAGATAATTTTAATTGAATTCATAAATTAATTTATACAATTTTGGCTTTAATTTTAGAATCCTGATTCCACCATTCATTGAGTTTTTGGAATGTCAGAAATTTACTAGGCTCCCATGCCAATAATTTACCAATATATGTAGCTCTTTTTGAGCTAATTATAACCAGGCTGAGGATATATTACGTCTTTCCTCAGCTAAAATAATCGTTTATTTTCTCCAAAATAAGAGCCCATTTTCATATGTCAGAACTACCACCTGGGAGTCACAATTCATATACATTTAGAATTATCAGATTATGAAGTCAGTATGTGTGAAAAAACCAAGTCAAAAATGCCATAAAGGCATTGCACATCTAAGCAACTGATTACAGCCAGCGCAGAAACCATGGCCTCCAGAACCAAATGCCAGTTGAGGACTCTTATAGGGAACTATATAATATTGCATGGCTCAAGTTTAACATAGCCATGAGGGTGGCTAAAGGTTGGTTTGAGCATCTATTAAGTTTTTCCTCTCAAAACTTGGCCCAAGTTTAACTAGAGATTTAAGAGCACCAACTTATGCTCATTTGCATCTTTCCAATAGGTGACAGAGGCCAATGCAGCATGAATGCCCGTTAAACCTCATTCTGTTGGGCATTTTTATGCATAAAAATCATTACATATGGATATTCTGGGACACTGAACTTGACAAATTGTGAACTTACCTTTTTGGTATTGTCTAGACATATATTTTGTAAATTTTAAGATTAACTACTTGCCAAACAATCAAAGAAACTATTTCAGTTAAGGTTTGTAAATGTCAAATGGTGAGTGAGGTCTTGGAAACCTCATATGCTACATTATTCAGGTCACACTTTTTTGGTAGGTTGTGATTACCAGGAAGCCCACAAGAAGGTCCTGCGGCAATGTTCCATGCAATTTTATGGACCTTTATTTTTGGTTTTGTTAGCTTTTAACGAAAAAAAATTAGGAGTTTGGGGAGGGCACTTATACTTCTGGAAGTTGAGGCCACTTTCAACCACCATGAGACCTCTGAGGGTAACAGTGATACTTTTAAAACCTTTAGATTTATAATTAATTTCCTCAAACTCCCCTCACACAAAGTCACACATCAGAAAATCCCATGACCATGATTCCCTACCTCACAGTCTAGGTGTAAGTCTAGGGAGCACCCCCTGTGCCTAGATTGTGCTGAATTTCCAACCTGCATTAAAAGGGGTAAAGAAGGTGGCCATCCTTCTTGTAACCAGGAGCGATTTGACCTATGTAGTGGATGAGAGGTGGGTGATGACATAACCACTCAATATTGCCCTTTTCCCCTATCTAACCACGCCAGAGTTGATCCAGCAGATCATGGAGGTGTGCGTGGAGGTGGCGGTGGCAAGAGGACGCAACCAGAAGGAAATTGGCGAGAGCCTATCCTCAATGACAATTTTGGGTTCCATCAAAGAGGTGGAAAAGTAGATACATTAAGGGGTTTGACTCTAGTATGGTGAAGGTGACAAATTCTTTAATACCCAGTGAGACTGTGCCTAAACGGCCTGGTCATGGGTGCAACCAGTCTCCCACCAGATTAAGCATCACTGATCTGTCAAAAGATATCATGGTGGGAGGAAAATTGGTAGCGAAATTCAGAAGAGAATCAGCTGGTCAGAGGAAGGTTGTTTTGGCATTGAGTTAGTTGAATAATCTCATTCCATCAAAATCAGTTGAGATCATAATACCCTCATTTATGCATTCCCTTTTATATCCTAAGCCCTTTAGTACATAAAACAATTATCCCTCACTGGCAGAGTTGTCAGTCACTTTCAATATTTTTGTTTAAAAAACAAATTTTCTTCCCAAAAACAATTTACACATGCAAAATTTTACCATCTTCTATCGCCACTGCTACCCAGTACAATGTTTCCAGGGTTGCGCAACAACTGTGCCTTAGTGGCCATTCTCACTACGTTGCTTCCTATCCTTCTCAAAATAAGAATTACTGAATTAATGGATTGTTGGAGATATCACCGCTTGTGGACGCCCTCTGGCGTCAAGATGGCACATTATTTTTGAAGATCATTTCTTCCAACTGGGCAAGGTTCCATTACCTCACCACTCACTCAACATCCAGTGGCTCCTCAGTGTATCTAGGGCCCTCTATGGGTTCCAAGGAGTTAAACGCGGCAGAATCCGCTGCCACCATGTCATACACAGTTTGGTTACTAGTAGGAATGGTGGTGACGATGGTCATCAACCGCCACCCCTTGATTGCTTCACTCCCCGCCTGCTATTAGGTCATTTGGGCGCTAATGTCCTCAGCATTATGGGTTGCTTTCTGAGTTCTCACACTCCACAACTGGCAGGCCAGTCTCAATTTCATCTGCTGCTTTTGTGACTTAATCGACTGACCCTTAGTGTATGCCATTTATACCCTTCTGTTTGAAGTCAGTGATGCAATGGTTCAGTTTGCCACATGCACTTGCAGTTGGTGCTCAGTCTTGTGATGTTTGTGTGGTAAGTTGGCGCGTTTGTTGGGTGCTCCCACGTGGTGATAGGGGAGCCTTTGACAGAGTATCTTTCCCAAACGCTCCATGTCCATTCCCTCTACCCATGGGTGGGGGGCTCATCCGTCCCATCCATGGATATTGTGAACCAGGTGTTGGATACCCTCACCAAGCTGCAAGTACATTTTCAGCAAACAAAATGGCTTCAGCCTCATTGATGAATGCGCAGCAAAGCGTGGCTTTATTGGACGCTGTAGAGGATTATGCTTGTGGGTGGGTGCATGGAATCTTACGCTTAGACAACCAGGAAGTGGTTTCAACCTCATTGATTAAGCTGGTGTCATCAGTTATGCAGGCGCCAGTCCTACTATTGGATCTCCTGCTCCAAATTTTTTCCACTGGGCGATGAAGCATCTGATATGGCTTTGTTTGTTGAACATTATGCAACCAGGACCCTGTACTCAGGCTCCCGTTGGACGTATTAGTGTCAGTATTTAGTGCTTCTTTGAACCCCATGTCTTCTAGTCACGCTTCCTGGGGTGCAAAGGTAAAATTCTGGATCAAATGTGCATGACGGCAGCATCTATTGGTGCGATGCTCTGGCAGGCATTGAGCGGGGTGGGAGTGGTATGCTGGTTTTACTTCACTACCAGAGAAGTTTTATAAAGGGGCTTTGATGATAGTCAGTGTGTCCTTTGTCACTCGCCCAGTATCTTAGTTCAAGCCAAGATCCCAGGGTATGTGCCTTGGTGATGGATGAATCTGTAGTGTGCCATCTGCTTTTTGTTTCTCTTTCCCCAGCCATGGTGCCAGTAGGTGAAGGGCTTCCTGAAACAAACCTGGTGCCCTTGAATCACCTGATCCCTCTGTTGTCAGCATCCCAGCGTGAAGAATTTGAGAAGGCTATCCTAATGAAAGGTGCCAATTCACCACTTTATTAAGGTTCCCACATGCAATTTCATGATAATCACCACTCAGCTGGCAAAATTCTGTAGAGTCGCTATTAAATAAAATTGTGCTTTTTTATTGCCTCTGGAAATTTGGTTGGGTGCACACAAAGTGTCAGTTGAGGCCCTGGTAGATATAGGAGCAGCAGGAAACTTTATGCTTTTGAAACTTGAGCATGATCTTTATTTGTACTTAGAAGCAAGGGCGTCCATAATGGGTACATCCTCCACTCTAATGGATTTGCACAAAATATGATAGCCTATGCCTTTTTTAGTACATCATTTCTGTTTATATGATTGGTTTGCTGTGATGCCTTATCTTCTCTTCTTGGATATTATGGGGGTGGGGTGGTGTCGTCAGCAGCAGGTGAGTATTCACTTAGACTCAAAAATTCTGTTCTTTCCAGACACCCAGTTGTGGGGGAGTTTCCCCTTATTGATACCCTTACGATAAAATAATGATGAAGTTCTATCATAACGCTCCTCTCTCCAGCGAGCCATCCACTGGATTTTCCCCTGACATTAGTGGAATATAAGGATATCTTTGATTTGGAAAAGTATAATCTCCTTACGCTGCACTACAAAAATTACCTGCCTTTCCATGTGATGGTAGTTGTAATTGACGACAACTGTCCGTTGTATCCCTATATGGCGAAGAAGGGCAAGGCGTTGTAGGTATATTTGGATGATATGCTCAAGAAGGGTGGGTGTTTCAGGGAATGTCTACTATAGCATCGCCTATTAATTTTGCACATAAAGATGATGATATGTTGCGCCCATTCATTGACTACGGCCATGTATATCACCGTTCATGATTTCTACCCTCTTTCTCTCAAGCAGAAAATCATCCAGGAGATCACAAAAATCCAGGTGTTTTATAAACTCGACCTTTAGAATGCATTTAACCAAAATCAGGTGGCAGTATGGCAGGATTGTCTTACAGAGATTTGGACCAGAAGGGGCATATTCTATTTCCGCGTGATGCCCTTAATCTTGAAAGACGCCCTGGACACATTTCAGCAGATGATCAACAATGTGCTTGATGACCTCAGGTTCACTTTTGTGGTGGCATATATTGATACTATCCTGGTTTACCCCCTACTCCCAAGCAGCATGAGAAGGACCTGGAGTCAGCGCTGGCTGCGTTGCACAAGGCGGAAACTTATGTAAAGCAATCCAAGTGGTAATTCTTTAAGGATGAGGTTACTTACCTAGGTAACCTAGTCTTATAAGAAGGTTACACCATACCCTTAGCAAGCTTAAGGCAATACTTGGGTAGCCCACACCTATGACCCAGAAGCAGTTTCAAAGTTTATTGGACACCATCATCTCTTTAGAGAAATTTTATCCCGACCTCTCACAGCTGGCCGCGCCGCTGCACTCCCTGACTGGGAATAATATGTCATTCCAATGGCTGGAAGAGAGAAAATTATGCGTTAAATGCCATCAAGGAGGTGTTTTTGGCGCCTCATGTTCTCAAACACGTGGACCCCACCAAGCCGTTTATTGCAGCATGTGATGCCTCAGCCATTGCAATGGGGGCGGTATTGTTGCAGGTGCGTGATGGTTTGAACACCCAGTCTTTATTTTTCCTGCAAGTTTGCTTCATCTGAAAAGTCCTGGGCCATTTACAATAAGTAGCTGGCAGCCATGGCATGGTCTCTTACCCACTGACAGTACCTTCTGCAGGACGTGCGGCATGAGGTGACCATGAAGTTGGATCATCAGGGTTTTATTTTTTAGGAACCTTCAGAAGTTGGCGCATCATTAGGCCTAGACATATTGTGACCTCTGTAGTTTTTAATTTTTAAATATGAGTTCATTAGAGGGGCGTTGAATGTGCTTCCTAAATTTTAAAGTCTCAACTTGCATTGAATATAATGGATGCAGACGAGCAGGAGTTAACCACAGTAGTTTCTCTGACCCAGATCTTAGCTATTTCTCTTCCTGAGATTTTGGTGTTGGACTGGGCTCTGGACGTGCCTTTGGTCTCTAGAGTATTAGCGGGCCAAACGGTTTTCTCAGAGGGTTTGGAGTTGTTAACCAGATGGAACTTTCAACGCATAAGTGATCCCACTATCCTTTGGCGGAAGGGAAAATTCAATTTCAGTAAAGGCTGTGGGTGTCACCCCATCTCTGCAATGAAGTTATTTGAGTGTACCATGACCCCACGCATTGAGGAATCCATGGAATAAGAAGTTCCTAAATTTGGTTCAGCAGACATATAACTGGCTGGGATTTTCAAGGATACCCTAGAACAGATTACAAATAGCGTGACATACATGTGTGCTAAGTTTGATAGATCAGGTAGAAATGGTCTCCATCCCCTGCAGCAGGTGGAGGGCCCGTGGGCCTCAGTGTCTATTAATTTTATTGTTGAGCTTCCCAGCTCCAATAGGTTTACCATCATTATGGTGGTTGTAAAATGTTTTATTAAATTTACATTATTCATCCCTTGTTTCTCTACCATTACCTCATAAGAAATGTCCCAAATCTTTGTGCAGAATGTGTTTTCAATGTTTGGTTGCCACAGGAGATCATAAGTGACCGTGGGTCTTAGTTTATGGCACAATTTTAGAATGAACTCCTGGTGATATTAAAAATTATGCCATGTTGCTCAACCACATATCATCCTCAGTTGAATGGTAAATGGAACGGGTTTACCAAATTATCAAGCAGTACTTTTTCTGTTATGCCACAGCTGCACAGGATACCTGGGCGGACAACCTTCCACTAGCTCAATTTGAATATAATAGTGGTACTCATGCGTCCACTGGTTTCTCGCTGTACAAGGCCATGCTGTGTACAACTTCTCATTTTCGTGGGCTCATGCCTTCATCCTGAGGTTCTGGCTGTGGCAGATCATGCGAAGCACATCAGGAGCACCCAGTCCTTAGTTTGAGAACATTTGGCCAAGTCTATCAGTGATTACAAGCAATTTGTGGACCAAAAACGTCTACTGGCTGATGAAATCATGATGGATTCTCCATCATGTTGGACACGTGTTAACTATGAATGAAGGTGACCTCCTAGTATTTTTCAAGCAAGCAATATGGTCCCCATGAGTTGGAGGTGAACTTGGGCAATGGGGGGTTTTGATTATGCTCCTGGCCCACTGAAAGCAGCCCCCATTTACCACATGTCACAATTGTCCCAGTTTAAGGGGAAGATACTGGCAAAAAATGGAGCCTATCATAATTGGAGTATTGGAGGAGATGAAGGTCAAAGAAATCTTGGCTTCCCGGCAATCTTGCCATTCAGTCCAGTATATTGTGGCCTGGAAGGGGTTTCCAGCATATGAGAACAGTTGGGTCAGCGCCTGAGGCTGTGCCAATTATGCAGAGTTGGCAGAAGCCTTTTATGCTTTGCACACTGAGGTTCCTCATCCCTCTTGAAGGTCGCCACGCTCTTAATTATCAAGCTGCCAAAGGCCCATAAGAGTGTCATGCTTACTCAAGTCCCCAGTGGCGGTACTTCCCCTGTGCAAAGAGGGAAGAATAATGTAAGTCTAAGGAAGCACCGCCTGTACCTTGATTGTGCAGAATTTTCATTCCGCACTAAAAAATGATAAAGAAGGTGGCCATCCCCCTTATAACCCAGAACGATTTGGCCTATGTGGTGGATGAGAGATGAGTGATAGCATACCCCCAAGGTTGCCCCCTTTTCCCCTATCTTACCATGCCAGAGCTGCTTCAACGGATCAGGGAGGTATGCATGGAGGTGACGAAGTGAGAGGACGCCACCACAAAGAAAGTGGTGTGTGACTATCTTGAAGACAATTATGGGTTTTACTGAAGAGGCAAATCTAGATAAATTGAGAGGTTTGATTTCATTGGGGTTGAGGGTGACAAGTCCCTTTGATACCCATTAGGACTATGTCTACGCGGCCTGGCCATGGGTGCAACCAGTCATTGAAGAATGAAGCATCGCCAATTCATCAAGTAGAATCGTGGCGTGAGGAAAAATTTAATGGCATAATTTGAGTGAGATTTGGCTGGCCAACAGAAGGTCAATTCAGCATTGAGTTAGTTGCAAAATTACATTTTGCTGAAATCAGTTGGTATTGCAATACCCTCATCAATGCATTCCCAGTTAATCCCTAAGCTCATAAGTTATTAAGGCAATCATCCCTCACTGGTACAGTTTTCATTCAACCTTATTATTTTTGTTTAATAAAAACAAGTTCCCTTTTCAAAAACAATCTTTATGTGGAAAGTTTACCATTTTCTGCCGCCGCTGCTACCCAATGCCAGTTTACCAGGGTTGCTTAATGACCAAAGCCTTAGTGGCCATTCTCATGATGTAACTGCCTGACCTCCTCAAATGAGGGTTACCAAAGTAGTTGCTTTTTAAGGATGACTCACTTGTGGACGCTCTATGGCGTTAAAATGTCTCATTATTTTTGGAAATCATTTCTCCACGCTGGGCGAGGTCTGTGACCTTAAGCCCACTAAACAACCAGTGGCTCCTCAGCGCATCCAGGGCCCTCTGTGGGTCCCACAGAGTTAACCGCAGTGGAATCCTCTGCCTCTGCAGCAGCCACAGTTTGATTATTAGTAGGAATGGTGGTGAGATGGTCATCAATTGCCTCCCCTTGATCACTTTGCTCCCTGCCCACTACCAGGTTGTTTTGACGGCAATGCTACCAGCATTCTGGGTTTCTTTATAGGTGCTCATGCGCCTCAACTGAAAGTCCAGTCCCAATCTCATTTGCCGCTTCTGTGACACCTGATTCATGAACGCCAGGATTCCTGCTTTCAGGGGGTGGTATAACAAACTAGTGATTGTATACGGATTTTCTAATTTTGGACTTGAAACCATTATGCTAATGGTTACAATACCAATAGCTCTGACATGACTTTATTATTGAGTAGATGTTTTGGGATGATAGCAATAACCTATATAGTTAATACCTTAAAATTTGGCTTAAATTAAAGATTCCAATTTCAATATTCAGCAAGTTGCTATTACCAGAATATGCTTAGCCCCTACTTCTAATGAATTACCATTTTGTGTAACTCTTGCTGGGCTACTTTTCATCAGTTTGAGGATATGCTCCCCTCTTTCTCACCTGAAGTCTTCTTTAACTTCTCTAAAAATCCATTTGCATTTGTCAGAGATCCCATATGGAAGTCTCAATCTAAATATTTATCCAAATTTAACAAATTATGTAGTCAGCATATGGGGAAGAAACCAAGTTACAGAATTCTGTAAAGGCATTGTATATTTACATGCTTGAGTATGTCTGACGCTGAAACCTGAGGCCTCCAGAACCTAAGGATCACTTGAGGACTCCTAATAGGGAATTTTATAATTTTGTGTGGGCTAAGACCAACGACATAGCCATGCAGGTGTCCAGAGGTTATCTTGGAAGTCTACTTAGTTGCCCTTTCTTAAAGTCAACTTATGTTTAATTTAAGATTTGGAAGCACCAACTTGTGCTCATTGTGTTTGCCTGCCAGGTGACAGAGGCCATTGCAGCACAAATGCCCACTGCGCCTTGACCTGTTGTAAATTTTATTCATTTAATAATCTTGTATAAATTTTCCGAGACACCTGAACATAGAAATACAATATTACTTTTTGGTATTATTTGTGCCATACTTTTTAGAATTCTAAAGCTTACCTTAATTCCAAATGATTGAGGCAGCTCTCTTAGTAAAGTTTAATAAGTCAAATGGCGAGAAAAGTCTTAGTAACTTAAACAATTAAGAAGCTGTAAGATGGCTAGTTTAAAGTCCTTTAGTTTAACTTTTTGCATTAATTTAACTGGAGCACCTTGGTGTGGGGGCGGTTTTGGGAATTGGGGAGCTGAGGATCCATAAACCAGTTTAGGATTATGTACTGTCATGTTGCAGATGAAATCCTAAGGTGCTCAGTGGCAAATTCCACAGAGTCCCTGATTAATAAGTTTAAGTCCGTTTATTCCAAAACCAGCACTAAATAAACCTTTCACAATCTTCTATTGGGATGAAATTTTCAAGATGAGTTACATTGCGGAATTTTTTACTGCTTCAAGTGGTTGGTTCTTTTACTAACATATAAAGATAGAAGTTTCAATTGTCTTTTGTATGGAGACAAACTACCAACATATGGTGTTTTTTTATAATTACTCTGGAAAGTAAGGCTGAAGGCAGTGTTCTTCTATTACCACTTAAACTATGGCTAACCGCCCAATGATCTCCTTGATTAGTATAATTAAGTTCTTAGACATAATATAACAAAAAGTAGAATATGTGAGTTTTCATTAAATTACTAAAGCTGAATTGAAATAAAAAAGGCATGAGAAACTTTTAAAACTCTTAGAAAACTGTTTTAACGGTCATTTTTATACCAAATATAATGCTAAAAATAGGATTTTTTCTAATGCAACTGCATTCTTGCTCTTAACTCCTCTCCTTGCACCACCATTTAACCAGTGGCTCAAAAGCAAAGTTTCTGAGGTACTTCTCCATATATGAGGCTTCCTGATGTACTCCCAACTCCACCTCTGTGGATAAATCTTTTAGGTATAAGAAAATAGTTCTAAGACGGCAAATCTTCTGATCTATTGGAAAGTCTATAATGCCAATATTATGAGCTATGTGAGTGCGGTACTTTTTTAATTAGAACCACTAATTAGATATCAGTTTGATTGTAACCCAATCAACAATAAATATAAATTTTTTAACCCAAAAGGCCTCAAAAATAGGTCAATGAATCAAATTATAATAGAATATTTCAATGTCGCCACTTTTTAGACTTTCATTTTTATTTAACTGAGGTAAGCCGACCAGGGGACAGACATTACCGAATATATGTGAAACTAAGAGAATAACTAACAAATTTAAAAATTGGGCACCCCAGGGTACTCAAGTTACCCCTGTTGCCAGCGGGACTGCCAGGTATGGGGGTTGGTGAACTACTCGAGGGGGTTTCCCCTGCTATGGAGCAGGTGTGAAGGAAAGGGTCTGTGTGGAGGAACCAGAGTGGGAACCATGATTCTATTTGCGCTTTTTGTCTTGGTCTCATATATCCATAGAGCCAGGCTTGGAAGTGCTCTAGTAAGTGGACATGGAATCTGTTAATAATCCCATGAATGGTTGGGACCAAGCCCTTGAACACATCTAATGCAATTGTGTGGATTGTCCACATTGCAATGGGTATTATTAGGGAGCGGAGGGTAGATGGGATTGGTGACCTGATTTGGAGCGTGAAGATGCTCTTTGATATCGAGAATTCCTGTTCATTTTGGATCTTAAGCAGGCGTGCGACTTTCTGCCATATAGCTTTGGTTGGGGGGCATGTTTCTAGGCGGTGATGTAGGGATCCCTCCCCTCAACATACTGCACATGTTTTGTGGAGGGAGTTGGAGCGGTCCGCCATCCTATAGGTCCTTCTCAAATAGCGCCAGGCGTTTGCTCTTATCCTTGGCTGTAGGAGTGGGTGGTGTGTCATTTTCCACATTGCTTTCTGTGTGGTTAAATCATAGGGAATGTCCAGCATATCTAGTTATTCTATCCTAGCTATGCTTGGGGTTGTTGCGAGCATATCCCTCTGAAGGTGGTTTTCTGGGTTTCTTAATTTGAATTGGGGGCTGGGTCGTCCCCTTCCCTGTATAGTATTCATGTTCTCTATTGTCCATCCCATACGGCGGATAGTTCAGATGATATGTTTGAAATGAGGGGAGGTTCCATGCGGACCTGTTGCAGTAGGGTGCTTAGCAAGGTATGAAAGTAGTCTGGGTGGACTATGTGGGTTGGTTAATTTGAGCGCCTGTGCAAAGTTAGTCCTTTCTGCTCTGGACCAATGTTGTTGCAGGAGGTCTGGAGCAAGGATTTCCTTTATCCAGGTACCTAGTATGTGATTGGCATGGCTCTCAAAATCTATTAGTCCCATGCCTCCGTTTGAGCGTGGGCCAAATAGTGTTTCCATCCGTATAGGAGGGTGAGAGCCAGGCCACAGCCAGCCCTGGATAAGCGCGCAAATTGAGGTTATAAAGGTAGGTGAGAGGGCTATCACGTGGGCCTGGTACCACAGTATTGGGAGGATGAGCGAGTTAGCAACTACAACTCGTCCTGTTAGTCCTGGAGTTCTTCCCTTGAGGGAGGCAACGCGTTTGGATACCCATTGTAACAGGTTACTTTCCATTGTCTCATTAGCATATCCCCCTGATTCTAGCCAGATTCCAAGGTGGCGGACAGGAGTGATGTGGGAGGTTTTGCAAAGGGTAAAATAATTGGGTTTTTTCTTTGAGTGTTGGTGTGAGGTTCTGATGTTGTGGCCCAATTGTTTGTGTATTTGCCTAAGAGGATGATTTCTGTCTTCCTTTTATTGAGCGATGCATTGCTCACCTTGGAGTATTCCTCTAGAGTGTGTTCCAGCTGTCAGGCATCTTCATTGTTTGCTATACCTGCTATGCAGTCATCTGCAAAGGCCAGTATCTTGACTGTTGGTTGTCCTTGTGCAATTATCCCCATGAGACGTGAGTCAGTTACTCGGAGGAGCGGGTCAAAGCTGAAATTGTATAGCAGTGGGCTGAGGGGATCCCCTTGTTTGAGCCCTCTGTGTGGTTTGATATGGTTTGTTAGGAATCTAGGGCCGCATACAGCCATGATTGCAGATTCTGTTAGGAGCATCGCCCATTTTATGAACCTTGGTGGGAGTTTGAAGGCATGAAGACATTCTTTTATGTATGGCCAGCTAACACGGTCATACGCCTTTTCCTGATCCAAGAAGACCAGGGCACCAGTTGCTTTGGATTAGCAAATGTTTGCAACATGGTGAACGTTGTTCCAGATTGAACGCCCTGGTATAAACCCAAAATGGTTTGGTGATAGGACGTCAGATGCAATAGCGCCTAAACTAGCTGCTAAAATTTTTGTTAGAATTTTTGTGTCAGTGTTGGAGAGTGCAATTGGGCGCCAGTTGGCCAGGTCCAACTTGTCACCCTTTTTACCCAAGGTTATAACGTAGGATTCATGGCCTCCTGGTATTAGGCGTGTTTCCAACAAACTCTGGTTCATTGACGCCAATAGGAGGGGGGCGATTTTTTGAAAATATTTTTTGTAAAATTTGTAGGGTATCCCACCAGGCCCTGAGCATTTCCTACGTGGTGCACCGCGAATTGTTTCCCAAAGCTCCTCCCGTGTAATAAGGGATAGTATATTGTAATTTGGTGGTGTACTTTGTATCTTGGCATTTTGAATAAATTCTTTAATTTTTTGTGGATCTGTTGGCATAACGCAATATAATTTGGTGTAATAGCGGTGTACTTCCACCTTGACCTCCTCAGGGTCAGTTGCCACGGTGCCATTGGTCTTGCAAACCTGTGTGCATGCAGGCTGGTTTCCGCGGGAGTGAAATTGGCAGAAAAAGTATGTCAAACAGGTTTTACCTTCCTTTATGAACTTACCTTTGTTCAATACTTTGATTCTGTGTTGGTGTTTGAAGATGAGATTGTTAAGTCAGGCTGAAATTTCTGCCCATTTGCGTCCCCAATTAGGGCTATAGCCAGATCTCAGAGTATTTATTTCCAGGTGGTCTAGTTCTGCCAAGGTACGCTTGATTGTGGCTGTGTCCGCAATGTACTTGCATGATGCAATATGTTGGGTTTTGTTGATTAAATATTTTTTGAAATTTTCCCATGTTCCGATGGGATCCAAAGTGAATGGGGCTGTGAATTCTGGGTTTGTAGCCTTGTTTTTAACCCAGTCAGATATCTCAGACAATTTTATATTTTTTGGGTGAAGCTTACTCCAAGGCGACACCTGTGTGTGGGATTGGGTTGGTGCTATCTGCACAATAACTAATTGGTGGTCAGAAAAATTGATCATTCTTGTTGTAAATTTGGAGATTCTTGAGTGGCGGGATTGTGGGATGAGGATGTGGTCAATACGACTCATCAATATGAGCAGTCCCTCGTGTATGTTGGGTCTTGTCATGTGGGGAAGGATTGGTGAATTGGGGGGAAGAGCATCCTGTAAGCCAAGAGATGCCTTCATTGTGCGATATTCAATGTGTCCAGGTGGGTATCCCCTGGGATTAGGCCATCAATCTGTATTGGGTTATCCCAGCAGTTGAAATCATCTAACATGATGATATCTGGTGGGAGGGTGAGAGTAGAAATTTAAAAAAAAATTTCTCTCAGTTGCAGTGCATGGTGCATAGATACATGGTAACGAAATTATTTCTCTTGGCATGTGACTGTTGCTACCAGGACTCGACCATGCAAGTGTGATGATGAATTTGTAATTTTGAATTTTTTGTTGTTTTGGACTATCACCCCACAGTGAGACATCCATACTGATTGTGATGGTGCGACCCTGGTTGACCAGGATTCTTCTTCCCCCTGTAGGCAGTGGGTTTCTTGGATAGCCAAGATGTCTACAAGAGGTTTTTGCAGGAATGCCAGCTTTTTGGCTTGGGACATATAAGCCGTGGCTCTCGCGATATTTAATGTCCCTATTGACACTGAGGTGCCCGCGGCGCCTCAGGAGCAGTTGGGAGGACCCTCTGGTCCTATCTCACCATGGCTCATTTCGGCCATGCTCCGCGTCTGTACTCCAACTCTTTCACTGCCATTGTTGGTTCCCTTGATCTGACCCAATGATTCAAGGGAATTGCAGTTTTTTGCATTTGCACCAACTTTTCCTGCACAGGTCTCATGTTGATTTGGTGCGGATTGTTAATTGGATTTTATATTTTTGAGGTTTGACTTTGGTAAATTGTGCACCACATTTTCACCCAAATTGCGGTTGCATTGTTCCTCAGTATGTGCATGACTGATGACGCTTTGTGGCTCAGTCTGGTTACTGTGAAAATTTTTGACCTGGGCATATTGTTCTGATTAGTTGGCTTGGTGAATATCTGAAATATCCTCCCAAATTTGTCCGTGGTTAATGGCGGATTCTGCGTGTGACGCCGCTTCAGCTGCTGCTCTCTTGCAGGCTTTTTGTGCTGCTTTATGCTGTTTACTTGTAACTGGGTCCACAATGGAGTATAGTCCCCTTCACCCCAGCGGAATGGGTGGTGACCATCAGTCATTTTGGTGAATTTTTCATTATCTTTGTCCATAGCTTCTCCACAAAAATCATTTTCCCTTAAGCCCTCTTTTACAGGGCATGCATGTTCCTTGTGGCCCAGTGAGCCACAGTGGTTGCAAATGGGTGGTGCGCGTTCCGGTGTGACTCAGAATGCAGCTGACTGGCCCCCATCTGCAAAGTGAAATTCTGCTGCGCGGGGAGTTCTGGATAAATCCTCTTCCACTTCTGGGAAGGGGTTGATTACAGCGATAGCTTTGCCCGTGCACAGGTTGGGCATTAAGCGAAATTGCTGTAATTCAAGTTGTTGGATTTCTCCATAGGCCACAAGACCTTTGTGGAGCTCCTCCTCGATTGCCTTATGATGAAGGTTGGTGGGGAGCGAGTCAAAGGAGATGAACAAAGTTTTTGCTTTGTTCCATCTGGTGCGCGTGGTGTGCACAATTTTTTGCCTTCAGGGAGGGCAATTTCCATGCAGATTTTTGCTGTGGCATCAGCTTAATCAGCTGTTTTGAAACCAATATTGATCCAGCCGCAGCCCATGTTATTGGTGGCTATGTACACCGCATGAGGGAAAAGTGAGGGCTGTGCCTCACATGTTTTCTCCCACAGGGTCGGTGACTCATCCCCAAGGAAGAGTCTGATCCCATGTTCCACCTTTGACAAAGGTTGGTTGAATTGAATGTACATGTATTGCGCATGCTTTACAGTAAACACCATAAACCCAGATGGTGTCTGAGGTTTCGATTTTTTTATGGCTTGGGTTCCAGGTCCCCCTCCAGGGAGTTTCTTGCCCTTAGTTGCACCATTAAGTGCACCACTTGCTGCGACGCTCGCCCATGTTGTATTATTTTTGTTAACAAAGTCGCCCATCTCTCCTGTGTGTGATTATCCAAATTTGCTGTTCAAATTAGAATCATAGTAACTAAAGTGATTGTTACAAGAAAGAAAAGCTTTTCACTTTTAGACTTTCATATAATATTGAATCTGTGAATTAATGATCATTCATATTATAAATTATGTAGCTTATTTACTTAGGCGTTAAGTATAAGTTTAAGTCCATTCAAATGTATAACAATATTTTGAAATTCATCCAAACATTTATCAAACGTTTCTCAGCTTTTCTTTCTGCTCAATCTTACTTTTGAGCAATTTTACAAAAAAGTTTAAATTATCTACAGCTGTCTGACCACATCCATTTTCCAATTGATGTCCTCAGATCTGCTGCCTGATGCTCCAGTGTTGGGCAGCGGTGATCCACCTTCCAGAATTTTCCACTCAGAAGGGAAACGCATTTAGATGGGCTCAAATAGTCCACCAAAATTTTTGGGCTGTTATGTCCCTCCACAGGACTTAGCGCTTTACCTTGCGTGCATCCACCTGACTTGTCCCCATCCTCTCACCCTCCCTATATCCACTATTTGATTTTGCCTCCAAGTCAACTATGGGCGTTTATTCCCATATGCCAATAAAGCAATAATTGAGCTTGCCACTACTGCCTTCATGCCAGCTGGCTTTATTGATTTCCGCCCTTTTAAGGCTATTTTGACATGTGATTCCAAAAAGAGGAGAAAGCTGTAGCGGCGGCATTGACCCCTTTAATCTATAAAAAAACCCCATCTCCACTACTCAAACTTATCTCCCTGATGACACCACATTGGTGGTGTCATTTGCCAATCTCCCTTCACATATCCCACCCCAAATTTTATATGTCAAGTTGATGTTGGGGCTTTTGGCTTATAGAACTCAGTCCAACCTAGTATTCAGCAGTTCCTTCTGGTGCAGAGCGCCTTGTTGCCCCTTAAGCCACTGCCACCATCATCCTAAATCACTCTAATATTGCCCATAAAATCCCCCCATGTGCTCGCATCACTGCAGCACCAGAGCATTGCTTTTGGGCTCATGTTGATAGTGGTCAACAGATTTGTCCCCTCTGTATTGGGCTTGATCATTCTAAAAGGTCCTGCCCTCATGCTGAATAAACTGTTAATATTTCTGAACCCTTTTCAGCGGAATATGAATGGGGCGTTTTGTTGCCACCTCCCACCCAACATTCTCATTCAATGGGCCAACGTGGGAAAGTACCCACCAAAACATCAAGCCACACTCACCAAACAGGGCTCAACCCAACCAATCAGAGTCAGGTTTAGCCACCATTTGTATCCATGCACCCACACATTTGCATACTATCACCCACCCATATTATGCACTCACTATTTTAATAAACAAAAATCCTTGGAACCTATTGGATGAGATCAATGAATCAGGTAAAATTGTCACAAATGAGGATGATAAATCCAGCGAAAAAAAGCTATATGAATATGAATGGACTGAATTTTATAATAAATGGACTGATTCTGATTTTGATATAACCCTCTCCCACAGACGCTATGATACTAAAACCAATGCCATCCCCTTCCAAAGTGATCACCAGCTTGCCTTAGCAGTGGTGGCCTCACTGCATAGCCACCACCTCCAAAAGCAGTGGCCCAATCAGTTGATCAATTCCATGAAGGGCTAAGCAGAATTGACTTCCCCCTGATTTCCCAGAATTAGCATGGGATGAAATCACCAAATAGTCCAAAGCTGCCAATGTCGCTGTTGCACATATTGTGGAACTAACAGCATTTAACCCAACCGCTAAAATTACCCAGCAAGATATAGACAGTTTAGCCCAACTCCTGGATGCCTGCCTTCAAGCTGAACATCATACTGCGGAGTTAATTGAGGCTGTCTTCCAGGCTGATCTTAAGGTAAGTAACCGTTATTTCACACTCCTTCAACCCCACCACACTGATGCCCAAACACCTCTGCTCTCAGCTTTTGCCCTCTTCTACAACCAATATTCATCTACCACAAAGCCTTCACCTGAAGAAGAGCCGCCTAACCCTCTCACCCCTCTTCCAAAATGAGTTAGCGGTACTATGCTCCCTACCTGGTTGGAGGTTTTATTTTATTTTGTCTTGTCGCCCATTTGTTTTGGGCTTTATTGCTTTTATTTACTAATGTCCATCCCCTGGTCAGCGTGCCTTTAGTAAATTAAATTTAATTTAGATTATTAAACACTTCTCACGCCTTGACTGGATTATAAGCAAAGTACTGGCTTTTATTCACTATAATATTGTCAAGGCAAGTCAGCCACAGATTGTTATTCTTTTTATATAATCAATAAGTCTGTTCAGCAAGCAGTGAAGATTGAACATACCCCTTGTTAATATAGAAATTGTTTATGTAAGCTCACATTGTCACAGAAAACATAAACTTATCGCCCTTCAACCAGATCTGAGACTAGGAATGTTTCATCAGCTTTATTGTTATCAGATATCCTCATCAGCAAACTTGCTAATGGATTTGACCAAGTTTATGTCTATCTCTTAATCATAATCAATTAAAAAGCCCCCCTCACAAATAAGAGGTACCAAGCACAAAATAAAGCCCCTGTGGCCTCAAAAATTCTTAAGTGGTAAAATAAAATCACTTTTAAGTTTCATAAGGTTAATACTTTGTAGCATAAGTTTTGCTTAAAAATTTCTTATATTATTTGTATTTCCTTTTTAAAATACACATTATTTTTTGTTAAATTTATTAAATCATCAGATAAATTAAAGATGATTAAAAGAATCAAAAGTAAGCTTTAGAGTATTTCCAATGCTCAAACACTCAGTAATGCATGATTCAATGAGCATTGCTATGTTATCACCCTCCAGACTTTGACTTTCAAAGTTTGACTTCAACCTTCAACTAGCGTGTTCTTAACAATCTGATATACATTTGGTTTAGTAAATATCTTGTTCCCTCCAGGATCATGCCCCTTCTTCTGAGAACAGGGCACCACATGAAAATAATTTGAGATTTTATGACAAACATGACAAGGGCTAATTTTAATAGTCTCTATATTGATTAATGAGAACACTTTGCCTGTGTCTTCATTTTTTATCTAATGGGATTTTTGCTTCTGACACAGCAGAACATCTCACTTCTATTTTTTATACTATTTCCCTCATCTTAAAAGTTAATTAGAGGGGCTACATTAATACTATGTTTGTGACATTTTAGAACTTAATATCCTTTAATTTACAATTATAGTAAATAATTTTAGCCTTTAGATGCATTGCTTTTGCACTTTTGATATTTAAATTCTCATTTTTTGTATATTTATTGGCAAAATTATTTGTGTTTGTTGTCAATTAATTTCCCCAAAAAGTCTATAACTCCTGGCTTGGCACTTATGTTAGGTGGTTTAAGGTGTGAGAGCATTGACGTTAGTGAATAACCAATTCATATGTTGTGAGATTCTGCACAAATGCTGACATTAAAGTATTCATAAGTTTTTTGTAAGGTTGGACTGCATGTTGCACTAAATTTTACATTTAAATTAATCCTTGCTTTGGCATTTTAAGAGAACCTGAGCCTCTCAATAAAATTAATCAGAAAATTTGGTGACAATTTAATATTATTAGAAACTGATATTCATAAAATTACCTTACTGAGTTGCCATACGCTCAGGACCTCCAAACTAACAAGTAATGGCCTCTTTAACTTCATCATAAATACGTTTATCATCTAAGTATAGCATTATCAACTCAATGCTCTACTGTCCAAACAGTTGATAATGGTAGCCACCTTATACCAGTTGCTAGCCCCATACATGGTTATCACAGTTTCTGATAAGAATGGCTTTAATTCTATTCTTGTCAATTAAAGAGAAATGGAGGCTTAATGTTGTTTTCTCTTTTCAGTTTGGTTACAGCTATTTCTTTTCTAACTCATTACAGGTGTCTCAGAACGCTGAGGCGTGGCGCCCTGGGGTAGAAAATAGTTGGATGATCCAAGGCAATCAGATCACTAAGCATTACTGTTATGATCTAGATTGGCTTCTGTATTATTCTCCAAAGCTTCATACTAGTATTATGGGACATTGATAATATTGGATCTGCTCTGTTCATATTTTAATCAACCTTTGCTAAGACTTTAAATTGACAATCAATATTGTGTTCTAGTCTTCACAGTTTCAGTTCTTTGAATTAAAATTTGCAATTCCCTCATTTTGACTCTAATTCTAACTTTGAAGTACTTAGTTAAATTACTTAGTTAATTAGTTGTTTTATAAAGAGTATTATATGAAACATCTATAAAAGTAAACTCTTCATTAATCTGATCATTCTGATGACAAATTATTCTATTGAGCCTTGGCATTTTATAACTTTGGTTCTGAAGAATTGTTATAGAGTATGGTTAATCCTCTGCTTGGTGTAATCACCAGCCGCCATTCCATCCATGAGATCAAGTGTTTAAGATTATACAGCTTCATGTAGATGAATCTTTGATAAACATTTATATTGGAGTTTCAGTTGTCTATTATATGGAGACAATGGAACAACAGATGGTGTTGTCAATACAAGATACAGATTTCAAGACTGAAGGCTATATTCTTATGTCACTATTTAATCTATGTATAACCGCCCTATGACCTTCCTGATCAGTATAGTATAATTTTTAGATGTAATATAATGAAAAAGATTAAATTTGAAGTGTTTTATTAGATTACTTTATTAAAATGAACTAAAAAATGTATGAGAAAATCTTAAAACCCTTAGAAAACTGTCAAAAATATAATTTTTTTACCAAATTTAATGCTATAAAAAGGATTTTTCTGATGCCAACTGCATCTTAGCTCTTAACTCCTCTCCTTACACCACCACCTAGCCAGTGGCTCACTGGCAATGTTCATGAGTTTCTTCTCACATCTGAGGATTCCTGTTATATACCAGCTCCACCTCTGGGGTTGAATCCTTTCTGGCGTAATAAAATTTTTCTACTATAGTACCTATTTTGATGTTTCTCAGAAAGGCTACGCTGCTAATCCTCAGAACTACAGAAATGCGGCACCCTTCATACTTGAACCACTACTTATGGATCAGTTTAATTGTAACATAATTGACACTAAATTAGAAATTCAGATTAACCTAAAAGGCCTCCCTTAATGGGTTTCTGAGTCAATTATTATATGTGTAACTTAATGCCGCACCTCCCCAGACTTCATGTAAATTAGAATAATTTTGTGAGATAATTGATTAACTATTTTATAAGTTTTGGAACTTAATCATTATGCCGCAAAGTCTTATTTTTAAACTATTATAAATGTACAATAGACTTTAAGATTATTCTAGTCAAAAACTTTTCTTTCCATTTGATCTCACTTTTGAGCAAATTTTTATTGAAAAATTTCATATTACCACCACCATCTGGACACGTCTATTTTCCTGTTGATGTCCTCAGATCAGCCGCCTGCTGCTCCAGTGTGGGGTAGTGGTACTCCACTTAGCATTTTCAGCCCTACAGGCAAACATGTATGCACAGGGACAAATAGCCCACCAATCTTTACTGGCCATTTTGTCCCCCCACAGGACTTAGTGCTACACCTTGCGCACATCCACCCTTCTTGCCCCCATCCTCTCGCCCTCCCTCATTCCATTATTCAATTTTTCCTACATGTTGACTACAGGCACTTATTCCCATATGCTGACAAAGCAATAATCAAACTGGCCACCGCTGCATTTGCACCAGCTGGATTTAAGGTTTACGCACATTTAAGGGCTATTTTGACAGGCTTCAAGACAGAGAAGGATGCTGCAGCAGCAGCTTTGACTCCTTTTATTTACAAAAACACTCCCATTTCAACTACCTGTACTCGCCTTTCTTCAGACAACACTTTGATGGTATCATTTGATCTCTCCCTTCCCACCGCCCACCCCAAATTTTATATGAACAATTTATGGAAGGGCTTTTGGCTTATGGGACTCAGCCCAACCTCATCTTCACTGTTTCCTCTAGTGCAGAGCGCCTTGCTTCCCCTCACGCCACTGCCACCATATTCCTATAACACCCTGCCATAGCCCAAAAATCCCCCCATGCTCATATTGCAGTGGCTTCTGAGCATTTCTTTTGGGCTCATGTGGATAATGATCACCAAATTTTGTCCCCTCTGTTTTGGGTTTAACCACTCAAAAAAAATCCTTCCCCTAAGCCACTTCCTCTTATGTGGCTTCTGAGACCTTTTCAGCGTATTCTAAATGAGGCGTTTTGCTGCCCCCTCCCACTCAACATTTTTTGCTTGATGGGTCAGAGTGGGAAATCAGCCCCACCAAATCATCCAACCACATTAACCCACCCAAATATAACCCCACTAATCAAAGTCAGGCTTGGGTCACCATTCACACCCAAGCAACCCATTTGACTACAACCCAACCAAATTCTACATCCACTATTCTCATGAACCAAGATCCTTGGGACCTATTGGCCAAGGTTGACAAATCAGGTAACATTATTACAAATAAGAAAATTGGTGAACCTCTCAGCCTGATTGATTACAAATGGACCAGATTTTACAATTCTAATTTTCAAAACCCTATCCACCAAACAATTCTCTCCTAAACCCAATGCCGTCCCCTACCAAAGTGACCACCTGCTCACCTTAGCAGCAGTGGCCTCACCCGATTGCCCAGTCCTCTGCAAAGCAGCGGCCCAAACAGTAGCTCAATACCATGAAGGGATGACAAAAGTTGTCTAACCCCATGATTTCCTTAAAGCAGCAAGGGACAAAGCAACAAATTATATGATGATGCCCTAGATGCTGTCATTCATGTTGCAAAAACTAGCAGATTTTGACCCATCTGCTAAAAAACACTCATACAAAATAACCAATTTGGCCCAACTCCCCAATTTCCGCCTTCAAGCTGAACATTATCTAGGGAATTTGCTGAAATTGTCTTCCAAGCTGATCTTGAAGAAGATAACCCATTTATCATCGCCATCCACCATACCACACTGATGCCCCAATGTCCTTGCTCTCCACTTTTGTCCGCTTCTACAACCATAATGATTCTGTCATGAAAATATGCCTGTAGAAGAGCTACATGACCCACCCTCACCCTCAGCATTGGTAAGTTAGCAGTAATCCACTCCCTGTCTTGTTGGAGGTTTTTCTTTGTTTTTATTGTTCCATTCATTTATTTGTTCAGTTCTTTTTCTCAATGAGTACTGGTAATGTACATCCCCTTGGTTGGCATACCTCAAATAAATTTCTAAATTTTTAAATTTTTAAATTTTAAATTTTAAAAAGATTATTCAGTCAATTATTCTAACGCACCTCTTTTTATGGATTTCAGGTTGACAGTCATTACCAGTACATGGTGCTTTGTTTGAATCAAAAATTGTGCATAATTCAACACTGGTGGAGAATGGTGGTTGCACCATGGAGTATGGAGTAGGGGTAGCTTAAGTAATAGCCCTCATGGTGCCACCTTTCACTAGTAGGTAAAAGTGCTAGTGTTGGAAGAATGGAGAGCTTCCAATAGGAAAAGGGAACATGGCGCTTATTTTTTAAATGTTACATTTGAGCGTGAAATATTATTTTTTTGCAAAGGATGAAAGGGGTTAATTCCTGTGCCTGGACCAACTGAATAGTTGCAGTAAATACTGCTGAAGCCAAATTTGAGCGTTTTTGCCTTGGTTTGCTTTGGGTAGTTTTTAAAAAATCTTCTTATGTGCAGTACAGGCACTGTAAAGATGATTGAAGGCGTTTACCACAAGCAAGGCGGCACGCCTACCTGTTTCTGCAATGATGATCTCAGAGAACGTTCCTATGACCACTACGCAGGGTATGACACCAATATCTAGAGCCACAGAGGAAGGGGATAATTTATGCCATGGTTATGCAAGCATTTTATTTAAGTCATAGTAAGTAGGAACATTAAATTCTCTAACAAGATAAATCCAAATTCCATTTATACACAAAGGATTACTAACTTAAGAGACTATGGGTCCACAGTGGTTAAAAAATTTGAAGTGAGAACTACATGCCGTTTTTTAAGGTGTGAGAAAGTGCAGGAGATGTGAAAAGAGCATCATGGGATTTTCATTTTAATGGCGAAAACAAGGTCCATATGATCAGAATAATTGAAGCTTAACTTAACATAATGGTCATCTATTGCTTCAATGTGCTGTACTGACTAAAAAGGCTCCCACAATTGACAAACTATATAAAGTAAATCTAGAGTAATTTTTGTATTTTGCCTATAGTACAGAAAACTGAATGTGAAGAGGGTCAATAGGGAGTGAGCCTTTTGAACTCTGATTTTGGCCAAAACCTTAATGACCTTAGAGATAAAAGCAGATTTTTGGGTCAGCTTTAAGAAGTTTGGGATCTAGCGGGTTTTTACCTAAAATTAATAACACATATATTGAATTTTAAATTTCAATGATCACCAATTGCAGGCATGGTGCAAAAAGGCGTTTTGTTTATGTCAAAGGGGATTTCTTATGCTGGCTTTCAACATTGGTCCATGGCATGACTCAGTGCTTGGAGGAGACTTCTTAGTCCTCATTAGGATGAGCAACTCTTAGAACTAGTGGTATTGTCAGCCAATTGGGAGGGAAAGCAGGCTCATCTTCATATATTAAATGGTATTAAGGTTGGTCAAATGAAAGAGGAGCTATTGTGGTGAAGACTAGACATATAGTTGTATCTAATTGAACTTCTTTTGTTAGAGGATTTTATACCACATCAGATACAATTTCAGGGGTATAACTGGCTGATCAAGAATGGGAGGGGGTGCAAAGCAATAATACCATTATCAAATGCTTCATCAATTGGTGAGGTAGGTCGACTCAATTTGGTCATTTTTTGGTAAAAATTGAGGCACTATTCTCCCATCTTGGCAAAGGGTTTGGAGGTTGTATGGCTGGGGCCTAGCCTCACACATGGGGTCAAGGAGCTTAGCTACAGAAGTTTGGGACAGGTCATAATGTGTTGACTCATTAAAAGTGGTGGGTGCATGGGAAACCAGATTGTCTTTTATGAAAGCTGCTGCTGCAGCATCATCAAGGGCGGCATCAAATTTAGTCTGAGAGAAAATAGTAAATTGTTGGTCTACAGAGCGAGCTGATCCAGTGGGGTGTGGGATGCAGAGTTCAGATTAGATGAGCTAACGCTTATTGAGGTGTCCATCTTTCAAGAGGTGATTCCTGTGTTTAGTTTGGCTGACCACCCATATGAACAAATTATTATATACATAATTAAAGTTCTTAATTTCTATATTGAGGCTTTGATAAGTTTTGCCTATCTAACTTCTGATCCGCCATACCTCAATATGCTATAATAAACTACATCTACTGAGACCTAACACCGCTTAAAGGCATCATCAAGGTTACTATCAATTCTTGACACCCCTTTGGCTTAACTCCCAAAAAATTTATTTTTTTATTAATTAAACCAAGGTAAGCTCGCCAGGGGACGGACATTACCAAACTAAAAACTTAAACTAAAAAATACTTAACTAATTGATTCAAACAAAATGTCCAAATGAGCAATTGAATGAATCACACCAAACAAAACAACCAACCAGGTGGGCAGCAGAAACCGCTTATCCCTCCATGGCGGAAGGGGAGGGGGGATTGGGGGGCTCATCTTCAGCAGCAGCTATCTCTTTCCAGAGTAGGGTGCATGTCAAGGCAGATAGCAAGGGCGTCGGGGCGTTGGTGGTATGAGGTTCAATATCACTGATGATTAGTACTTCTGAGTAATTACCAACCATGAAAATGGTAGTAATATAATTGTATAAAGCTTTTTTGGCTTTAATGTGGGCATCTGGTAGTTTGACAAACGTTACAATGTTGGTTCAGGTAATCTTAGCTTTTGGATTCTGTGCTACAGTTACCATGTTCTGGATAGCATTTGTGACATTTTTGTGCAGTTGTTTTACATAATCTTACTTTCTGGAGTAAGATTTTTGGGGATATCAGGAGGTGGAATTCCTCCTGCAAGTGCTGCCACTGATTTAGTGGCGGCTTTGCGGAGAGGGCAGCAATCTGGTGTGGCAGCTGCTTCTACTGCAAGCTGGTGGTCACTGTGGAATGGTTTGGCATTTGGCTTTGGGGTATATAAATGAGGGGGAATTCTGCATCCCACTTTGCATTACAGAACTGGTCGATTTGCAGCTATGGCTCTTCAATGATATAACCTGATTCATCAATTTCATACAAAAGCTCCCATGCGTTTCTGGCAAAATTTAATTTGGGGAATTGGCGTATGGTTGAGGCTTGGTTGATTTGTTGAGTGTTGCATGGGATCAAACTGAGGTCCAATCCTGCGCTTGATTTGAGGAATCATGTGTGGCACTGGGGAAAGGTGGGGTCTGATTGATGGCTGCAGGTGCAGCTGCAGCAACAGGCTTTGGGGGAGGGGAGGTAGGATTTTACCTCATGCCAGAATTGGCGCAGGGTGGGCAGCAGATTGGTGGCCATCAGAAAAACTATCAGCACTGTCAGAAGCGGCTAGATATTGGCACTTGCGTTTTGAGTGGTATAACTTAAAACAGGATGGACAAATCGTCCATCTGCCCTTGATGCGGGCTGAGAATGGATGGTCAGGGGCAGAGGGGATAGCGGCGTGAGGGGAAATTGATGGGGCAATTTTGTTTGTTTCAACTCTGATTGTGGCATATGCTCAAGGCCCAGTGAGGCGTGTGGCCACATTTGGGATTACAAATTGCAAGATGGGGTTGGAGCCATAGGCTGCCAAACCTTCCATCAGCTCCTGGTGGAGCACCTCAGGGGGAAGGTGGGTAGGCAAACCAGCGAACTATACTACCAATGTGGTGTCTTCTGGAAGCCAGGTCCATGTTATTGGGAGAGGTGTATCCTGGAAGACCAGGGGCACTGTTGCCGCAGTGGTGGCATCAGCTTCACAAGTGAAGCTGAAATCAAAATACCCCTTATAGGGGTGTAAGTCAATAAAACAGCCGGGTGTCATCACCACCTGAGCCATTCTAATAATGGCTTGGTCGTTGTATGGGAAAAGTTTCCCATATTTGACCCTAAGGCTTAAATGCATGTTGCTCTGAGGGAGCACCAGGGGGCAGTGGGGCACTACTTGGGTTTGAGCGAGGTGGGCATTGAGATCCTTGGGAGGAACAAATTGTCCCAGCGGTTTGGTATGACTGGGCAAGATAGTCTGAGTGTGTTTTCCTGTTGGATGGAAAATGGCGGGGGGAGTTTTGCCGCTGCCCCACACTGGGGCAGCTGGCGGGGAATCTGATGACATCAGAGTGATACTAAGCAGGTAATAAAGTTTTATTTTATTAACCATATAAATTGCTTAAAAAGTTATGTTGAGCAGAAAGAGAGTCCTCCCAAACATTTATGATCATTGATTTACTTTGGCTGGCGGCCATGTAAACTAAATTTTACTTATTTTATTACTATTGACCTTGCCCCCAGGTCAGAGTAAATTAGAGTTATCTAAGTTTATTAATATATCCTCAGCTATTATACTATCTCCTCTTTGGCCTTAGGGTTTTCTGTCTTTCCAGAACAATTATGTAAATTCCTAGTATTCTTGTTTGTATTTTAGTTACAAAATACATGGCACCAGTATAAAACTGGGATTTAGCTGGTCCATAATGAAGGTATTGTCATTATAAAGAGAATATTTTTTGCTCTATTAGTTACTGCTGAAGCCTAGCATGATTAAGAGAACACTTTTACCAGAAAGCCTTAAAGCACCCGCAGAACTTAGAGTTTATGGTGTGTTTTATTATAATATAATAGAGGCCTTGTTATGACAACTTTGGAATTACTTCTCTTTTACCCAGGCTTCTGTCTTAAACAGAAAGCCCGTTGTTAAGTAAAACCAATCTTTGCAGTAAAAAACGTCGCCTATGTTCCAGTTTATCAGTCTAATGACATAGAGCGTACTGATATTAATAAGAATGTAATGGCACTAATGATGAGTTACCACCCAAAGAAACATAAAAATACTCAGGTACAGGCATTGATACTGTGGGATGCAAAGAGAATAGGGCAACCACAATCATTGAACAGGAATTCTTAAAATTAAAATTCTATATCCACTATCTGTCCTATGAACTTCTTAAATTCACAAAAAAATTGGATCTTAAGGAATTTTATATTTAAAAGATAAGGAGCGTAAATAGAAAAAAATGGAGCAACAGTGGAGCCTGTTGGGGACCACTGCCTTATAAGCTCACTAAATTGGGGGAACTGGGACTAGGTGTACTACTGTCAGGAATATCTTTACAATCTGTCATGGCGTGTCAACACCCTAAACTATTATTGATACTGATAGATCTGAGCTGCCTGGCCAGATTAGTATCAATTTCATCGCACAAATATTTATTCCACTATTATTGCACCTGGCGCTATGACAACAGATATTCTGGAGGGCGGCAGGTTACGCCCATGGACAGATAATGTATTGGCTATATTGCATATTAAAAGGGTTTAACACCCCATACCTGTCAGGGACAGGATCACCTTTGCCAGCATTATAGAAGAATGGCAGATGGGATTCCCAAGCCCAAAAGTGACTCAATTGATTTATCATTAACAGTTATCAATTCATTTTGGCTAACAGAACTCAGACTGTTGAAGGGAACCTCTTGAGGAAAAGAGCCAAAAACCTTACGCTGGTGATGGCTTCTGACCATCACCACCCCCTGATACAATTATTAGACTTTCTGCATCAACTACTGGGTGGTGAGAAGAGGAGGAAGTGGCGCAATCTTTATGGGATAATTATCCACCTCTTATCTACCACATGAGCCAAATTTCCAGGATGACAAGAGGGAAGGCCACCAGCTTATGCCCCTTTTTTGGTTTGGTATAGTAATTCTTCCCAATTATGCTTTAAGGGTTGCTCCCCAAGGCTTATATTGCCTTTCCCTTTTTGAACTAGGGGAGCACCACCACCAGGAACATGGGTGAGGCAACAGTATTGTGCGCCTTGAGTAGCTTTATTGCCAAGGTGGAGGCAACCTTCTAGGAGGTGAGGAACATATAGGTGTGCAATGCGGAAAGATCCACTACCTCACTGAAGATGGCACAATAGAAGGCACTGACCCTGCTGTTCTCATGAGATTAAAATTCCTTTCTAAGCAAACAAGTATTGAACTGAGATTTATGATTTTTTGTGATGCCAGAATGTCACCAGCCTTTGCTTATTCTGAGCCCTCAATCATGACTGGTTCAGGAACAGCGGTTTTCTTCCCCTTAAAAGGGGACAACTGAGAAGTGTGGAAGAGTGGGTGCTGCTTCTAAAAAGCGGGGAGGGCCAACTGTAAGGCCCATTCCCCAGACCCTCCTCAACTCTCTGAGGACTGAAATGCTTTCAGTGAACTTCTGTGAGGGAACCTTCAAACGCAGGTGTTGAATATATAGCATAACTAACAAATTCACCTTAATCTCATGTGTGGAAAAATGTTTGTGATCCGCAAACCACTTGTTTTGGCTTGTTGCCTTAGGAAGGTGTTCCAAACCAGAGATTGGGTTTTCCAGATCTGCTTTAGCTGCTCCTTGGCGGCAAGTACTTCAGGACGAAGACAAGTACAATAAGAAATGAGGGGTATACCTCAAGGTAGCTTCCTATGGGGGATAACCTGTCATCAAATGGGTAGCATTGTTTTATGAAAACTGTGCCATGGAAAGATTTATGGCTCAAGTATCCTTTGCAGCGGAGGCGTAGCAGCGGAGGTAATGTTTGAGCATATGGTTGAACCTCTCCATCTAACTGTTGGACTGGGATGGTACGACGTGGAATGGCATGGCTAAAATTTTATGATAGACAAAATGGTAGTCCAAAAATGAGCCATAATCTGAGCTCCCAGTCACTTACACTTCCTGGGGTATGCCAAAGATATAGAAAACATGGTGAACCAAAGCTGGACTGTCTCAAAGAGGTGATGGCTGACATAAAAGGAATGAAAGAAAGAATTTTGAAAAGTGGTCCATGACCACCATAATTGTATATAAATCAGAAGAATGGGGAAGCTCAACGATGAAGTCAATGGATACTGAGGTCCACTGACCTTGTGTCTGCTTCAGGGGATGAAGGAGACTATTCCTACCTGAACTATTGGACTTGGCACATGTACATGTCATGCAACTGGTGATAAAACTGGAGATCTTGGATATTCTCATCCAGTTGAACGTCCGCTTTATTAGTTTATGGCACCCTATATGCCCTGGGTGCCCCGCTGCTAGGGATCATGGTAAGAGGTGATTAACTCTTACAGAGTTGGGGAGAAACTAAATCCTACTACTGAACAAAATACCCCCCTGTCAACGAGTAATGAGTACACTTGTGTCTAAGAAAGTTCAACTGATTGAACAGCTTCAGCTCCTCCAAGAAGGAGGTATGAACTAATGGTACTCAAAATATCATTGGCATATTTGGCACCCAGTCAGCCCCTAGAAATTGTGGGATGAGGAATGGAGAAAATCTGAGTGGGAGGGATCACCATTGTAGATTCCTGTGTTGCCTCATATGTCAGCTTCAGGAAAGGGTTATGGCTCATCAGGTTAAGAGTAATATTTAGCGCTCCCTTATCAACTTTTACTGTGAGGATAGTGTCTCTAACACCTTACATATAGCATATTAATAAAATCGATCTAAAACCATTTAGTTTGGTGTCAACCCCTTCATATTATACAAATAAACCCCAGAAAACCCCCATGAGGAGGTAACGGGAGGGCAGCAAGAGGAGCATGTATTATGCAATATATAACTTCATTTTTAAAGGAAAGAGACAACCAACTGAGAGTAATTGGAAAAACGCCTTTTTAGGATAATTGGGAATATGACACATATAATTTGTTGGATCTTAGAACTAATTTTTGGCCAATAAAGCAGTACTACCACTTCTGGTAGTCTATAACTTGGGTATGTGCAAACTCAAAAGTTTGTACCAGTTGAACATAGCCATTTATAGTTATAATAAATTTAGTAAATGAATTAAATCCACGTCCTGAAATTAAACGTAACAAGCAGTCATCTTTTATAGTATAATTGGTAACTTTCAGCCCTGTCAATGTAACATCTTGGAGCCCATCACTTGATTTTTGGGGATTAACCTGGGCCTGCTTGGCCTTAACCCACCGTTTATCCATGGTATATTTAAGGTCAGGGAAGGCGGCCAACTTAGATCCTCTTTCCTAACTCACTCTCCTCCTTATCCTTGCTATTAAATACTAAAAATTATGTGATGGTTCATAACAAATACTTAAAATTAAAGCTGCACAGGTTGTGGAACATCTAAGCCTGAAGATGCACTAATTTAAGCGGTTTCTGTAATTGCATTAGGGCCAGGTGGTCCATCTGTACAACCAATCATGTCACGCGTCTTATAGAAGCTACTTCCAGTAGATAAGCGACCATGTCACAGAAGCAAGATTTTTCATAAATGGCCTACAATTTCTCCATAGAGGAGAACCTCTGGGAGAAGGAAGAAATTGGATGTTCCACCCCATCATGATCCTGAAGAAGGACTGCTCACACTGCAGCTTCTGAGACATCACAAGCCACAATAAAAGGTCAGGAGGAATTAGAACTCTTGAGGACTGACGGCGCCAAAAAACTTCTTTGATTGCCTTGAATACACATTGTCATTCCTCCATCTATTTTAATGGAACGTTCTTCCTCATTGAAGATGAAGAGGCGCCCAACTGAGAGAGCGTGGGCGTGAATTTCTTTTAAAAATCAATTTTTACCAAAAAGCTATGCACTGCTTCTGCTTAGTGTGTGTGGGTTAGAAAAGAATTACCTCAAGTTTTCTGGGCAGGATATCATAACCATCCTTGAAGACTTGATTATTCAAGAAGATAATCTCTTCCCTGAGGAACTCACATTTTGAAGGCTTTAAATAAAGATCAGCCTTCTTCAGCGCCGCAAAGTACCATCTACAAATCCCTCTAATGCTGTTTGGGTGTGGGGGAGTGCACAAGGATATTATCAGTTACATCACAGCACATGTGAAGCAAAGATCGCCCAGTACATCATCAATCATATGCTGGAATATAGTGGGCGCGTCCTTGAGGCTGAAGGGTATCACAAGAAGTTAAAAAATACACCGCTTGGTATGAATGGCTGTCAGCCACTCCTGGCCTTTTGCTACTCGATTTGATTGAAGGCATTCACCAAGTTATGCTTGGAAAGCACCCAGGATTAGGCAATTGCCTGGCTTATAGTTTTGCTCAAGAGGGAGCAGGTAGGGATTGCGCATAGTGATGTTATTCACATGGTTGCGGTCTACACATGAGGGCAATGTACCATTGGCATTTTGAGCAAAAACGATGGATGACATAATGGGAAAGGATTTCTGGAAAATCCACCCTTTCTGGAGCATATTGTTTTACCACACCTACAGTGCCTTATCCTCTTGCTCTGTATAGGAGTGCAGAGACAAATTAAATTAACTACATCTACTGTCAAGTGGAAGGACAGATCATACTTGGAGTGAGAGGGAAGGCAATCAGTCTTCTCCACATTAAAAATATCCTTATACTGCAACACGCTGGAAGGGAAATCTGGAAGAAACTCATTGAGGAAGGGAGTTGAAACAATTAACCCCACCTCTCCAGAAGGGGAAAGGTGTTGATAATCAGTAAGTCGCCACATGTGTAAAAATTTACAAAAAACAAAAGGTTGCGCTTTAGGTTAATACTAATATATTGACACTGCGACCAACCAGCTTCAAGATTAACGGAAATAAAAATTTGGAACCACAGTAAATCACAGAAGCCAAACACATGCACTGAGAATGGTAAAGGGCATATTACTGTAAAGAAAGTCATTGAGCTAATGATGCATTCAATACTGAGGACCCTATATCAAAATTCAGGTCCAAATCCTGAGCAATATGCTAGCTCATAAAATTCCCAGCTGCACCATTATCCAATTAAGCCTCAAAGGATACACATGGGATCCCAAATTAATTTTAACAGGTAACAAAAAGTATACATGATCTTGTTCATTAGCAACTTTACGATACATAACTGGTAAAAGGGTAATCACTGGATTATCTGCCAGACCATCCTCAAGGGAAGAAACCGTGGTTCCAGCCTTCTAAAAAACCTCAGCTTACATCTGTTGTACAGCAGATAACTAAGGCACAGAAAGGATTCACTGATATCTGCTTCTCCAAGAGCATCCAAGTTGACTGAAAGAGTAATATCACCATAACACAAAGCAGTGGGTTGAGGGAAGAGAAGTAGTAGTAGGGACAAACAACCAATTACATTTGTAACCCATACAAACTGGACAGGATGTGGGGAGAAAGATAGACCAAGATTCCTAACATTTGATACTGGAGGTAACCCCACTGTTGTTTGGGACAGGATATATTCCATCAATTTGGCGTAACAACAATGATCTAATGAACAAGCTATTCTCCAACAACTGCCATCACAACAAAATGGTGGATCTTTTGTTCATAACGCAAAACCAACGCAGAGCCCCGCTTACAGTGAGGGGTGAGAAGGACAAAAATTTGGGTCTCTCCATTATATCATGGACCTTGCTGATAATAAGACTGAGCTGGCACTCAGGACGAATCACCATCCAAAGAAACAGCTACAATATCTCTGGTACAACCATCCATATTGCGGTATGCAAAGAGAATAGGGCAGCCATGAGAATTAGCTAGTAATTCTAAGATTGGGAATCACAGCCACTAACTGTCTGGCAAGCTTTTTAAATTCACAAATAAAATTGGATTTTAAGGAATTCTAATTTAAAAGCTAAATAATGAAAAGAAAAAGATGGAGTGACCGCAGAACCTGTTGGGGACTGCTGCCTTATAAGCGCACTGAATGGGGAACTGGGACTAAGTGCACTACTGTCAGGAATTTCTTTAAAATTTGGTCATGGCGGATCAACGCCTTAAATTAACAATACTGGGTTGGATTTACCCTGCTCTGTAAGGCCTCAGAGGCCAGCCATCAATCTGGACAGGGGTGCTCACCCATTTAGAACTAAAAAGGGTTCTTTTACCAGGTCCCGCCCTCCCACCCAGATCTCTGACCTAGAGCATATACTAGATGAGAGATGGGTGGCTGCTGCTCCTCCCTGTTTGCCACATACCCCTCCCACCCTGCCCCCAACCCAAACCTATCCTAGTATCAAATTCTGTAAGTTTTTATTTTAGAAAAATTAAGCAGATTGTGAAGACTTTAGGAGGATTCAGAAGCCCCTACCATAGTCTTCATTCCCTGCAACAACTGGTAGATCAACTTGAAGTTAATATGAAAGGGAAAAATTTACCTAGAAAGCGAAATTTGAGCAAAAAGTTGAGGAAAAGAGGGCGAAAACAAGGTTTGAACTTGTCATTCTAGTCAAAATCAAAAATGCAAACCTGGACATTCATACTTTGGGGGAAATAATTCGAGAATAGCGTGGACATCAACTGATACTATCAAGGCAAAATCAAACATCAAATCCATTATTTAACAGATTAAAAAATGGAATGGGCCTCCTATTGTGATTGGGCTTAGGAGCTGTTTAACCCCCTTTTCACCATATAACCCATCGCCCTGCTATTGGCAGGTTGTTGGGTTATTCTCTTTTTATCATTGCCCTTTAGTTTATTGAATATCTATCATTTGAAAGTCTCTAAGGTATTTGTTTTTAGTAAACAAACTCAAAATATGGGCACCAATGCACTGGGTTGGAGCTTGTCCAAGACCCTTGTCAACGTGCCCATCCAGAGCTTGTTGAAACCAGAGGTGCCTTGTGGGTCTTGGCTAGCCCTTTAGGTCATGGAATACCCACGTCAAAAGCCAGGTCTTTCCATAGCACACTGGGTTCTAACATGCTCAGCCAATTTGTATTAAATTTGCTTACAAATTTCTTTATTCCATCACAATTGTGCTTGGCACAATGACAATGACTTCTTTGGTGGATGGAAGGTTACGCCCACAGTTAGGCCATGTATGGGAGATCTTATTGCATAAAATTAGGGTTTAATATGCCTGTATCTGTTGGGGATGTGCTCGCTTTCGTCAGAAATAGAGAAGTATGGCAGATGGGATTTCTGACCCTTGTATTGACTCAATCAATTTTTTTACAGAGACTGATTTTTTTGACTAGAAGAACTTGAACTGGCAAAAGAATCTCTTGAGGATAATTGCCACAAACCTTCTGCTGATAATGGCTTCTGACCACTGCCACCTCCTAAATATAAAACACAAACTTCCTTCACCAATTCCTGGGTATTGAGCAGTGGAGGAAGAGGTTCAATATTTAAGAGGATACTCTGTCACCCACCTCTCATCTACCAAATGGGTCAAATTTCCCAGGGTGACAAGAGGGTTAGTCTCCAGTTTGCGGCCCTTCTTGATTCAGTGCAGTAATTTATCATGATTAAGATGTAAGGGTTTCTACCCAAGGCTTACACCTATTTTCACGGCTACCATCTTGGAGTGGGATACCCTGGTTGACTCTGGGGTGGGTAACTGAGGATTGTGGGACTTATGGGTGTTGCTGGCACATATAGCTGAATCAATGGGTTCTTTTGCGGTTGTTAACACCATTTTTCTAGCATTTTTTGTTAGTCTCTGTGGTGGAACTATATTTTAAGATTAAGATGATTTCCAATTCTTATTAATACTGGAAAAGGATTAGTAATTTATATTTTTATGAAAGTAAGTATTATATTACAATAATCTTCTGAAATGAAAAAGACGAATTTTATTAGATGTAGGTATATATAGCTATACACTTTTTTGCTTGGAGTAACTTTTGAGTGATTTTTAATTAATTAAAGAGTAAGTAAGTATAATATCTATGACTACCTTCCATGTTTGTTTCCTGATGATCTTAGATACTCTGCTGGCTGCTCCCATGTGAGGCAGTGGCGAAACCCCACCCAGCATTTTCTGTTTGGCGGAAAAACGTTCTCAGACTGGTTCATCCAGCCCCATCAATCCGCAGGTCAGTTCATTCCACCCAAGGGATCTCGCCATCCACCTTGCATGTGCTCAGGCAGTGCCTCGCAGCCCACTTGTTCTCCCCCACTCCCAGCTGCATTTTGGCCTTTGGGTCATTTACGGGAAAATGTTTCCATATGCTAAGAAAGCAGTTATTGACCTGGCCCAGGCGGTGATGCTGCCAGCTGTTTTCATAGATTTCCACCCCTATAAGGAGTATATTGATCTAGGCTTCACTTGTGAAGCTGATACCGCCACTGTGGCCACTGTGCCCCTGGTTTTCCAGGGCACCCCTATACCAACAACACACACCCAGCTCCCCACGGACACCACTATGGTGGTTCAATTTGTGGGGTTGCCCATGCACCTTCCCCCTGTGGTGCTCCATCAGGAGTTGATGGAAGGTTTGGCCGCATATGGATCCAACCCAATTCTTCAGTTTGTGGTCCCCAATGGGACCACTCGCCTTGCTGGGCATCAGCATTCACCACAATTAGCTCAAATATTAACAAAATTGCTTTGTTGATTCCCCCTGCGCCATCATTCCCTTTGCCCCCAACCACCCATTCTGGGCTCATGTTGAGGGCGGATGAACTATTTGTCCATCCTTCTTTGAGTTGGATCACTCAAAGCGTAAATGCCCCAATCTTGCTGCATCCACCAGACCTACATTGCCTCCATCTGGCCCCCAATACGCCACACACTCCACTGTCTTTCTGTTATGGAGCACAATTCTTTCCCCCTCCCCAAAAACCTGCAGCTGACGCAGCACCTGCAAATGCCAATCAGGCCCCCCCCAGTTCAGTGCCACATGTGCTTCAACCAATCAAGAGACAGATTGGATAGCAGTTCAGTCCCACATTATTCTTTAATTGACAGGCACAGCCCATAAATCCATCAACCCCAATTTCCAATATGATTTATACCCATAAACCGCATTGGATGAAGCTGATTAAGTGGGAAATGATATTGAAGAATCAGATATCCACATTAAAGAATTTATCCAGGTACAGCACCCCGTTCAGTCTCCTTGGCGTTTTTACAGCCCCCAGCCAGATGTCAATGTGTTCCTCCCTACCCACCAGCTCGCTGAAGCAGCAGCTGAGCACCAAGATAATGCTGACATCTGCAAGTTTGCTGCCAAGTCAATGGCGATACAAGCCAAGAGTTTCCCTCCTCCCATTATTGCCCCAACCCTGTCCCCACAGGGAAAACGTGACATCCTCAACCTCCACAAACAAACAACGGTTGCCATTTAGAAAGTGGCTGAAGCTTCAAAATACAAGTCAAAAGCCACCCACGCTACCACCACTTTGGTTTCCCAGCTTCCTTCCATCCACCTATATGAAGAACAATGCTTATCCAAGTACCTAGGTGCAATTTTTGCTGCAGGTAATTACCACAACCAACCGACCATCAGAGATCTCAGCTCACATGTTGCTGATCGCCCCACACAATTGCTCTCTGCCATATCCCGCAATCTTTCCTATGAGGAGGACCTCAATACTGAGGATGAGCCCTGATCCCCTTCCCCTTCTGCCATGGCGGGATAAGTGGCTCACCACTGTTCCACCTGGTCAGTTATTTATCATTTTTTGTTTGTTTTGCCACTCATTTAGGGCGTTTGGTTCATATTTTCAGTTCACTTATTTAGTGTTTCTGTTTTGGTAATGTCTGTCCCCTGGTTGGCTTACCTCAAATAAATATATAGCTATACAAAATACAGTAAAACTCTTGATATATCTAAATAAAAGCTTATAAATTGATTGCTAAAATCTATATGCATCTATTTTTATCTGATTCTTTTGCTTTTAAGCTTATTTTTCCATTAAAGTAAATACATGGGAATAGTATAGTAACTACACTAGGTGTTTAAATCCAAATATACCCAGATATGGTATCTTTTTTAGCACAAGGTGGTCACAACCTAAGGAGGATACATTAATATCCCAAGTATGATATCTAATGCAATTATTTTAAGAACTAAATTTTACTTTTTAAATTTATATAAATTTTAAATAGAATAACTATAAACTATAAATGTTTACAAAAAGACAAAATAATTTTTGTGGTACAAGATATATTATCTAAATGGGGAAAATTAGATCATTTATGCATTCTAGTAATGGTTAATAGATTTTTGACTATATTCAACTGTTTATTCTATCAGGCATCTAAAGAAGGGAATTTTTAAAATAATACAGTCTGATATTAAACTTAAGGCTAGATAAACTAACCATAATATAAATGTAAAATTCTCACATATATAGGCTAGTTTTATAGTTACTTTTTTCATAATGCAGAGCTAATTTATGTATTATATGAGAGTGCGTTATTTATAATCAACTGATTATATATATATATATATTGGTACTCACAAAACAAACATCAGTATAAAAATACATTTTAAATAAGTTAACATATCCGTGTGATAACATTATTTCTTTCCTTTTATCCCATTTTCAAGGATAGAATCTTTATAAAACAGCTTAACCACTCTCACTTGCCACACTACCAATACACCAATGCCCTTAGTCCCATCTCTGGCTTCTCTAATATGAGACAACAGAAAAATACCTCATAGCATTTTATGTCCTGCAGGCAAACGCTTGCATACTGGTTCAACCAGTTCATTTAATTCATTGGGGGTAATCTATTATACCAAATGACTTGCATAATACCTTATGCAAGTCTATCCAAATTTCTCCCACACCAATCTTTTCACTCAACCAATTGATTCTACCTCTATTTCACTAATGAACACTTATTCTCATATGCTAACCAAGTAATTATCAAGCTTGGCTCTTCAGCCTTTAATTTTCAATTTTCATTTTGGGAGTACGTGACTGAAGATGACGCACTTGAGGATGGGATGGGCGAGTGATTGGGAATATTTTTTAAAGTATGTAGCAAATGAAATGTTTTGGTGTTAGTCGCACAACCTTGGCAATGTGCCTTGCTGTGGTTTTCTGTTGGGGGGACTTTGTTTACGTTGAGTAAATGGGTTATCATAAAGATGTTTGGTGCACCACAGAAATTATAAGCATGTGTGAAATGGCCCATGATGCTACTTGCACATTCTGTCTTAGTGGAATGGCATCCCCAGAAAACCAGTGGACAAATTTTTGTTTTAATAAAAGTGAAAGTTATAGATGGCCCTAGTTGGGTCAGACCCTTGGGGGCTTGCAGTGGTGGTGACCCAGCTACTATGGATTTCCCATACCGCTAGAACAAAGTTTATCTTGTTGAGGTCAAGGACTTGATGCCTTGACCCAGACTGGAAGAGCCAGTCCTTGGCTAGATGGTTGGGATTTGTGGTTTGTAGCTGTGCTAAGCGCACTGCTTCCTCCCAGACTCTTACCACTGTTTTACACGAAACATACCTTTGGTGCAGTGAATCTTTCTCTTTGCACACTGTGCACTGCCTGTGCGTGGCGTTTGAGTGCTCCCCTGTGTGAAACAGGCGTTTAGCGACTCTCCAATGCAGGATTTTAACCTTGGGGTGGAGTAGAGGGTTACTTAATATTTTCCATGTGGTATTATGGAGCTTAAGTGGGTGTATTATCCCCAGAAATTCAGTTCTGGGATTGGCTGGATGCACAGGCCCTCATAATTTACATTGGCTGGTGGTGCTGGATGCCTTCAAGTTTCAAAGTTTTCCATTTTCGCCCATGGCGCATTTCTTGGGTTTCAAGTTCAATCCTTAGTGCAATGTTTAAAATTTTGAAATAATGGATAATTGCCTTGGCCTCTGGCGTCGCGTCCCAAGGCTCTACTAAACCTGGGCTTGAACCTAGGTAGTTGAATAGGGTGTTCGGGGATCCTGGGTTCCTAAGGGCCAGGTTTCTGCCTATTTGAGTCCTTGCTGCAGATGCCATGGAGGAGGACTCCCTTCCTGTGAGGTCGCAGCACTTTTCCACTTCATAAATATGATTGTGACATTGTGTTCAGGGTCAATTAGCCACATCCCACTTTCAGAAGCTGGCCCCCTTAGTGTGGTGATCCTGGCTGGGGGAAGCATTAGCCCCAGAACCAGAGTTGTAGAATTGATGTAAGTTTTAATAAATTTCTGAAGGCAATAGCATGTGCAGGGTACCAAATTTTTGAGAAGAGCATAGTATTGGCAAGGCGACATTTTCCAGCCAGAGGTGTCTTACTTAACTTCCACCTTGCTACTATACTTTAGATATCCTGAAGTATCTTCTATTCCACCTCTTAGGTGCTAAACCCGCACTTGTGTTGGAGATCCCTAGGTGTTTGATGGGTTCCTTTGGGCAAGGCATCTGAAAGGGTGGTGGGATAAAGCTGAACTTCTTACACTTCTTCTCCTTGCTTTTGTTTGTGACTTTTCTTTTTATCCTCTTGTTTTTAGGGCCTAGGTGCTTAGCATTTGATAGCACCAAGGCTTGTGATTTAATTTGCTGAGTTTGGCTTGGGAGGCTTTTTCATATAGGCTGAATATCTCCTCTACCTTTTTTGGAATCCGCCCTGGAGGAGACCACTACCATAAAGTCATCCGCAAAGGTCAAAATATTAAGTGGTTTTTGCCCCTTGCAATCTATACCAGCTAACATTTTCTCTATCACCTATAGGAGGGAGTCAATTGTGAGGTTGAACAGAAAAGGGCTAAGTGGGTCCCCTTGAAGGAGGTCTCTTTCTGGTGTGACCAGAGGTAAAATGAATGCAGAACCAAGTTCTGAGAAGGTGGACGAAAGCTGATGGTTTGCTATCTATGAGATAAAGGGTTTGGGGAAGCCCTGTTTGTGAAGTATTGCCGCCAAATATTCACAGTCCACTTTGACATATGCCTTAGCTTGGTCTAAAAAGCAGAGCTTGTTAATGGATGCTCCTCCAAATGTGTTTGTTATTTGGTAGATGTTGTCCCAGATGCTCTTCCATGGGGTAAAACCATGCTGTTGTGGGGCATTGCACTCCTTGGCTTTTTTTGAAAGACGCTTAGCCATAATATTTCCCATTATCTTCATATTCGCGTTGATTAGAATTATCTGGTCCAGTTGTTCAGGTCGTTAAAGTCCCCTTTTTTTATAGAACTATGTTATAGGCTTCTGCGTCTCCTGGGATCACTTTACCCTTTTGCAGGCTTGAGTTAAAGAGAGATAGCATGTGATTATTTATTGCTTTATAGTGTGCTTTATAGTACTCATAGGGGATGCCTTCTGGTTTTGGTGACTTGTTATCAGGGAGTCTTAGTAGAATCTGTGCTAGCAGTCCACCGTTATGGGGTCAAATTAGGTTGGCTAAACGCTCAGCGTGGTTGGGGACAACATTGATGAAGTAGTTCTTAGAAGCTCCCTCTGTTGGGGCCGCCTTATACAGTTTCAAGTAATAGGATTGGGTTTTGGATGCTACTTCCTCTGGGCTGCTAGTAGTTTGGCCTTCACGTGTTTATAGTTTGTTGAGACTAGCGTTTTTGGACCTCATTTTGTAGTCTGATAGAAAAAGTTGGATGGTTAATATGCCTGAACAGCCCATCTGGCCCCTGCTTGGAGGGCCTCCATGTACAATTAGAGTTAGTTATGTTTCTTGAAAATTAGTTTCTGTTTCACCCAATCTCTATCCCACTGTGGTGAGTAGCTGCTACAAGTTGGGTATCTTTCCAGGTGGTTTAATATCCTCTAATATTTAGAAAAGTTCTGCTATTTCTTTCCTTGTATGATGGGAGGCTGCGAAGCTGGGGCGGATAGAATTTCCTTAACATTTGCCATTGCTTCCATAGTATTCAGAGTTAGTGCATTTGGCTAGTTCTTCTGCATATATTTTTTACTGATCTTCTACTTAGACCAGATTCACGTTCTTTGGAAGTTCTCCTTTGATTGGATGCTAACTTCACCAATCTATGGTCTGATAGGTGTAGGTCAATTGTTGCAAAATCTTCAGCTTGTGCTTTCAACGAAATGGTTATGATATCCAGTCTAGTGGCGCTGATTAGTTGATTACCTACAATATTTGCCGCGTCAGATTTGGGAAATATGATTCTGAGTATGTTTTGGCATCAAGAAGGCCTTTTGCTATCAATAATTAATGTAATTGGGAAATCCTCTTGGTGGGTTCATTACAAATTGGCCATCTGTCAAAAGTTCCGTCCAGCCAGCAATTGAAGTCCCCTAGGTAAATCGTTTCTTCTGAAAGGTTCAAATTAATTAGGTTACTCAGAAACTCTTCCCTTTTTGTCTTATTCAACAGGGGCATATACTGATGCGGCTTGATATGATTAAATTCCCCATTTGAAGGCCAGAACTAAAACCCTTCCTTCCAAAAGAGAGTAGTAGTTGGTGATTGTGATGGCAGCTGATGCTTCAACTACAAATCCACAAAAGCTGGTCTGGAATTTTAGCAAAGGGAGAAAAATCCTGGACCAATCTTCCTCCTTTCCAGTGGTGCACTTTCACTCCTGCAAGGTCAAAACGCCCACCGGTGGGTTTAGCAGGAGCCCTCATTTCTTATCCAGAGACTTAGTGGATGAGAGTCCTAATCATTAGCGAGCCCAGCACGCCTGCTATGACTGCATAGGGCCTGATTAGCCCTGTGCAGCTGAGATGGCTTGCTTGTATATGGATCTAATCATAGGACCATCATAAATGGTTTGGGCTGATGGTATACTTAATTTGCCATTCAGGTGACCCAGAGTTCCGATTTAGCCTCTCTGTACAGTAAGAACTATTGTCCTCCATCCCGTTGAGGGTTGAGAAACTGTTAATTTTTAAAACGGGTCTTTTTACTGATACTTTGTTGGGTTGGGCTCCATTGTGTACAGGTAATAAGTGTGAATTGTCAATTTTTAATTTAAATGCCCACTGCTCATCGTCTTGCGGCTGCTGGGCTATCTTAGGGGCGGTCATACTAGAGAGGTGCTCATGTTGTTGCTCAATGTTGAGCTTAGGCTTCCTCTTATAAGGAGAGGGTCTATAACTATCCCAATCCCAGAGTGGCAGGGCGCGGTGCACCAGGCCAACGCCAGGGAACTAGCCATTAGGGCCAACGTGATTAGAGCCCAGCGGAGGGTGCTGAAGCAATAACCACTTAGGCATAAAATGGTGAATTCTATAATAAAACCCCATATAAGGGTGACGCGGTGCACATATAGGATGGGGTTAGGTGGCCCAGGTTGGAGGGATCCTGGGAGGACAAACGGTGCATGAGGGGAGAGCTGAATGGTACTTGCCATAGCAAGTATAATGGAGTGCAAGACCTCCTCGAAGAGGTTTGTGCACAGGAGCGTTTGGAATATCATAAAATTAAAATAACTTAAAATGGGGTATAGGTTTATTTGGGAGTCAACCAACAAGGACAGTTGGTCAGGGAAAACATATTTAAACTTGACCAGGGAAATAGGGTTAATGCGCGCTGGATATCAGCGCTCTATGACCAGCTCCACACCAGAGTCCTGGCGCCAATGGGTTTTACAGTGGCAGTACCAGTTGGACAAGGTCTCCGGCAAGGGGACCCCCTGAGCCCTATCCTTTTTAACATCACCCTTGACCCCCTCTTGGCCTCCTTACAGGACAAGCTAACAGGGATTCTGGTCCCAGGTAAAAGCCCCCACACGCACCATGGCATTTGCAGATGACACTGCCATTGCATTTGGCTGCCCTGGGGATGTTGCCCTCGCTGCTGTGACCATTGAGAGGTACACCAAGGCGTCCAACGCCATGGTCAACACCTCCAAGACAACAGTTGTACAGGTCGGCTCCCCCACCTTCCCCCACCATTTGGTATTGAACCTGAGCGCGGTACCTTCCGTCACCTGGGTGTTCTCACCAACCAACAAGGAGTTGCGCTAAAAGACAATGAGGACTTGCTCCTTGCAGCAGTTAACTCCAGGATTGCCAGCTGGAACCGGCGGCACATCACCCCCAGGGTCGAGCTCTGATGGCCAATGTGTTCCTCCTCTCCAAAGTCTGGTTCCTAGCGCACGTCTGCCCATTCACAGATGCCTTTTATA
Organism: Massospora cicadina; assembly: GCA_022478985.1. Lineage (NCBI taxonomy): Eukaryota > Fungi > Entomophthoromycota > Entomophthoromycetes > Entomophthorales > Entomophthoraceae > Massospora > Massospora cicadina. The sequence goes on from JAKSZP010012086.1 coordinate 69,994, forward strand.
CGCGGCTCAATGTACTCCTCCGCTGTTGGATCTGGGGCTCAAACCATCCACCAATGGCCCTCTTAACCATTGCCCGACCCCACAATGAAGGGGGCCTAGGGCTTCTGAACACGCGATCCCACGCCACCACAATCTTCCTGAAGTTTCTATGGCCGATTGTCTGCTGGGACGCGACCCCCATGCCCCAATGGGCGCCCGCCCTCCGCCAGTCAGTGTCAGCAGCTCTGGGTCTTCCTAGAGCATCTCTGACCTCATTAGGGAGTGGCTCACAAACCACCCAGGCCATCGCCTAAAACCATCCTCATCCCCCTACTGGAACCAGGCTCTCCTTGCCCTGAAACGAGTAGGCGCGCGGATCCACCATGCCTTCCCATACAGAAAGGAAGGCCCTGTCCTCAGCCCACGTCGCCATGCAATTGTGCACAATGGACAAGTTGTCACAACTCGCCTCAACCCCCAAGATCGTCCTCCCATCCGCCCAAGACTCCTTGAGCTCCTCCCTCCCTCCGTGAGATTTGACCTTAAGGAATTGTGGAAGGACGTCTATCACCCCATCCTGTCAGCAAAGGTGTCCAACACCTTATGGAGGGTGCTCCACTGTTCATACAGGACAGGGGACCGGACTGGCCCTACCTTCCAGCACCGAAGCTGCCCCCGCTGTGTGGAGCCTATTGACTCCCACCTCCATCGTTTTTTCACCTGTCCAGGTGTCGCCGCATTTGGCCAAAGGCCCGCGCGCTCCTCCATGCTCAGCCCTGGTCTGGACACCCTGTGCAAGACCTCATGTTTGAGAAGACATTGCCTGGTTGCCACTGACCCCTCCGTGTCCTCGCCTATGCCACAGCCATCTGGACCATCCATAACTCCTTCCTTCGTGCTGCCTTTGACCAGCAGGTGTGGACCCTTCCACACATGATCACCCACTTTCAGGTACACTTTGAGATGGCCCTGAAGGTCTGCACTATGTCGCCAACCCTCCCCCGCTCAGTTGTCACTGCAGCACAGCTCTGGCGCGCAAACCCCCCTCCCTTTCTCGATGCCTCCTCCCTCCCCTTCCTCGCCTCAGGCTCTTAGGAGCCCAGGCGTAATTCAATAAACATCGATGAATCCCCCCTTGGGTTGGGACCATCTAGTACTAAAAAAAGAAATAGGGTTAATGCCACAGTGGGCCCAAGAATCAACTCACCAATAGGGCGATACTGCCATCAGAGTTGATGGAATAAGCCAAAACTGACTTCACTCGAGTGATTGATTGAAGTTGGATTTGACCTGAGCGCGTTATTTCAAAAATCAAATGGGTTTTAAAACCCCGCTCCTCAACTAACCAAATTGAACCATCCTCATTCATTTAATAAATCGTTTGTTTTAACGCCTGGCTCGATGTCAAGGGCTGGGCACTCAGCACCCCACTAGGACCAACCTGGGCATATTTTGCCCTTACCCAGCGCTGGTCTAGGGTGTGCTTCAGGTCTGAGAGGCCCTGTAACTTCACCTTTAGAGCCTTCAAGCGCCCAGCCTTATCTTTGTGGTTAGTCCCCACTATTATGTCATGTTCACATGACAATACCCTCTCCTTACGATGGGTTTAACCCCCCTCCAGGGGCTTGCACCAGGGAAAAGTTCTTGTGGGCAGGGGCCAACTTCATGGCAGCGATGGTCAGTTTTGGTTGGGATCTGGCAGCCTGGGAAAACGCTGGTGGAAGGCGTCAATCAATTCTTTGGCATGCACACAGTCGCGCACTGCAACCCAACTGTTTTCTGCAGCATAAAAGCCCTTCCAGGATACCAGGTACTCAAGTCTTCTTTTTATGCGGCCTGAGGCAACTATTTCTTCCATCTCCAACTCTGGCGCCCCGTCCATGAGATAGGCCTCAGGAGTCTCTGGTGGGGCCCTCAAACAACGTCAGTTTACTCTCATGAAACACTGAGAAGATCTGGAATGAAGAGGGAAGATCTAACTGGTATGAGGCATGGCCCACCTTTCTAACAACGCGGTAGGGGCCAATCCTCTTTGGTCCCAGCTTCTTACATGGCTTCTTGATTGGGATGTTAAGAGAATTAAGCATCACAAGATCCCCTTCCTTGTATGTGGGACCTACTTGGCGCTTCCCATCGGCATTCTCCTTATATACCTGCATAGTCGCCTCCAAGCTTGTGGAAACCCCCTTGTGGACCTTCTTGATTGTCTTGGCAAAGTTCACCACCGCTTCAACCTTTGACCCACAACTGGGCTCCATGTTAAAGGCGGGGTTAAAGCCATAGCTGGCGAAAAATGGGGAACAGCCAATCGAAGAGTGCAAGGTATTGTTGTAGCTAAACTGGGCCATGGGAAGGTGAGAAGCCTAATATGAATGATCTGCAGCGGTGTAACACAGCAGAAACTGTTTCAAGCACTGGTTAACTCGTTCAGTCTGCCCATCTTATTGGGGGTGATAGGAAGTTGAATGGCAAGGGCAAATCTAAAGGGTCTTACAAAACTCTTCCCAAAAAATGGAGGTAAACTGAGGGCCCCAGTCACGGATAATTTCTTGGGAGACCCCATGTAGTGCAAACACATGGGTGACGAAAAGCTGAGCCATCTCAGCTGCGGTTATAGTGGTTCTGCAAGGAATAAAGTGGGCAAACTTTGAGAACCGGTCCACCACTACCATGATGGCATCGTAACCATCCAAGACTGGTAATTCCACAATGAAATCAACCGAGATGGAAGCCCAGGGCCCATCAGCCTTTTGGACTGGTACCAACAACCCTGCTAAAGGTTGACGATTGGGTTTCATCTGGTTGCATGCCAGGCACTCCTTGCAATAACGGCCCACCTGAGCTGGCAAGCACTTCCAGTTGTATGTGCGACGTATCAACTCCAAGGTCTTTGCTTTCCCCAGAACCTAATGGTGATTCCATAATGATGGTCCCAAGTGATTTTCAGGCGCAGTGGTCCAGCAGGTACCCAAAGGCGTCCCTGGAACCACACCATCTCATCCTTTACATAATAGCCCCTGGATAGATCCTCTTGATTTGATGCGCTCTTTGCACAGACCATGGTATATTCGCCCAACAGAGGCTGAGAGAGGACGACTTTTCTTAACATACCATATTCCTCCGCGTTATCCAGAGGTGCAAGCGCTGGCCCGTTAGCCAGGGGAGAGGGAAGCAATGACAGAATTTTACTTGGAGGGATCATAACCTGGGTGTTGTGCACCTCTGCCTCCTTGAAGGTCATGGGCTAAAGCAGGGTTGTGGCTCAAAGCATCCGCCAAAACATTATCCTTGCCCTTGGTGAACTCATATGTGAATGCAAATTGGGCCAGGGTCTCATGCCAATGGGTCTGCCGTGGGTTAGGACATGAGGCGCGCGGTAGTACAGCAAGGCACAGTGGTCTGTACGTACGTGGAATGGTTGGGTAGAGCCATGCAAGTGGTGACGCCAATATGTCAGCGCCTCCACCACTGCTAGTAACTCCTTGTCGTAAATGGCGTAATTCAACTCTGGCAAAGACATTTTCCTAGAAAAATATCCCACTGGATGCTTTATCCCATCTTCGCCTACTTTTAATAAGGCGGCTGCTATGGCGAAGTTGGATGCATCAGTTGACACAATGAACTCTTTTATAGGGTTGACATGGCGAAGAACAGTCGTGGACAACAGGGTGCACTTCACTGCTTGGAAAGCATCCTCCAAAGTGGGGGACCACTGAAGCACCTTGGCACCTCTAGCCTTGTATAGGGGAGCTGCCACCTCAGACAGATTGGGAGTGAACTTCTTGAGGAACGTGCATGTCCCCAAAAAGCTCCTTAATTCCTTAACTGGGGTGGGGTAGGCTACTCAAGAATCGCCTTCTCCTTGTCTGGAGTTATCATGTGTCCTTGGTTGAACACGACGTTGCCCAGAAACGTGACCTGGGACTTAAAGAACTCTCACTTAGAAATTTTCAACATAAGGCTGGCTGCCTTAACCGCTCCACCACTTGCCAAAGGTGAACTTCATGGGACTTTTGATCAGGAGAAAACACCAGGATATCATCCATGTAAGCGACCGCGCATACCCCTAACAGGTCCCCCAACGCTGCATCAATGCGGCGTTGAAAGATAGCAGGGGCATTCTTAAGCCCAAAGAGCATGACCCAAAACTGGAAGATCCCTTTTCTGGTTTGGAATGCGGTCAACCACTTTTATCCTTTTTAATCCGGATCTGATTGAACGCGTTGAGGCAATCCAACTTGAGAAGACCTTCGCCTTCTCCACATAACGTGCAATCTGTGAATCCAAAGGGATGGGATGGAGGTCTGGTACAGTAATGTTGTTAAGGTTACCATAGTCTACGCAGAGGCCTAAGATACCATCAGACTTCTCCACCAAGAGTAGGGGGAGCATACAGGGGAGGTACGCTGAAAATCGCACCCTTGGCTAACTGTTCTTTTACCTACACATCCTATGCCTCCTCCTCCTGGACAGTCGTTGGGTAATAGGGGAAGAGATATGCACCAAATCCACCGTGAGATTGAAGTCACAATCAAACTAAGAGTGCTCAGGGAGTGCGCTGGCAGATGCTGCATCAAAAGAGGATTCCAAACCCTTCAAGCAAGAAGGGATAGGAATTTCCACTGAGGGCTTCTGCATTGAGGCAAGGCGACAAGGGATACAGTGGGGCCAATGAGGCAAGTTGCCCGGGGAGTTTTCTGCTGACAAAGGCACAACAAATATGCGACCATTATTCATGGTGAGAGACAAGGTATTCTCCTTCAGGTTAGTTCTTACGTCAAATTTTTCGCCACCATTCCACACATCAAAATGATAGGGAACGGGAGGTTTTTGATCACACTGAAGTGATCAGATAAGTGGTACTTGCCAACCTGATAATCCACTGTTCCAATGATCTTCAGAGTGGGAATACCTTGGGACGCCCCTCCTCTAACCACATCACCTGGAAAGTAACTCAGCCTAAGGTAGTCGGCTAAGTACTGGTCCATATAGTTTCCAGAAGCGCTAATATCCACCAAAATAGTAGTGGTGAGCCTCCCTAAAGGCGAGGAGAGGGTGGCAGTCAATATAAATACCCGGAATAGTCTTTATTTATTGAAGATAATGACAACACTTCACCAAAGTTCTCATCATCTGGCTCAGCCTGCCCAATGAATTGGTTTTGGAATCAAAAAAGGGGGTGGGATATTTGGCCAAAATTTATACTGAGGCTGCATACCCCACCATGCCTTCTGCAGGTGCATATACTTGTTTAAATCTTAAACAAAGTTCCTTCTCCACCTCCTGAGTGCGCCGGATTATAGTAGAGGTCAACCATGGTTCTTAATGGTAATTTGATACACCGGGTTTGGGGTCCTCATCCAAGCCATATGAACAAATAAAAGGTTCAGAGATAGAGTCCAGGGTTTCGTTATAAAACGCGTTTTTAGATGTGAATGACCCTATCCCTGACACCGTGACGGAATGCCCAACATTGTCCAAGGCCAACACCACCAGGCTCATCTGCGCCAATTCCGCTGGCATTGTCTGAATGCACTGGCAAGGGGAAATTCATTTATTGGAATGAATATTAATAAATTTGGCAGAAAGTTGGGGAATCACAACTTTTGGACATTGAAGTGTCTGACTCCACCAGGTACAAATATGAAGGGTGAATACTTTCCAGTTGGAGGCAACAAAAATAACGACAAGTTGCTCCAACCTTCAGGAAAATGAGGAAACAGCAGTGCGGCTAATGACAACTGGATCTCATAGCCAACAGCCACTGTTTTCACTTTGGAAAAGTTCCACACGGAAAAAGTTCATGCACATAAGAAAATGAGGTTGGTCATCTAATGTAAGGAAAGTTTCTATAACTATCCCGTTCCCAGCGTGGCAGGGCGCGGTGCAACAGGCCAACGCCAGGGAACTAGCCATTAGGGCCAATGTGATTAGAGCCCAGCAGAGGGTGCTGGAGCAATAACCACTTAGGCATAAAATAGTGAATTTTATAATAAAACCCATATAAGGGCGACGCGGTGCACATATTGGATGGGGCTAGGCGACCCATGTTAGAGGGATCCTGGGCAGACAAACGGTGCATGAGGGGAGAGCTGAATGGTACTTGCCATAGCAAGTGTAATGGAGTGCAAGACCTCCTCGAAGAGGTTTGTGCACAGGAGCGTTTGGAATATCATAAAATTAAAATAAGTTAAAATGGGGTATAGGTTTATTTGGGAGTCAACCAACAAGGACAGTTGGTCAGGGAAAACATATTTAAACTTGAGTGGGGAAATAGGGTTAATGCCACAGTAGGCCCAAGAATCAACTCACCAATAGGGCGATACTGCCATCAGAGTTGATGGAATAAGCCAAAACTGACTTCACTCGAGTGATTGATTGAAGTTGGATTTGACCTGAGCGCGTTATTTCAAAAATCAAATGGGTTTCAAAACCCCACTCCTCAACTAACCAAAATGAACCATCCTCATTTATTTAATAAATCGTTTGTTTTAACGCCTGGCTCGATGTCAAGGGCTGGGCACTCAGCACCCCACTAGGTCCAATCTGGGCATATTTTGCCCTTACCCAGCGCTTGTTTAGGGTGTGCTTCAGGTCTGAGAGGCCCTGTAACTTCACCTTTCTGGCCTCCAAGCGCCCAGCCTTATCTTGTGGTTGGTCCCCACTATTATATCATGTTCACATGAAACCTCTCAAGCTGCTGCTTCCTTCTCCTCCTTCTGCTTCTTCTTCTTGGCCTTCTCCACCGCCTTTCTGGCCATCTTCACTTCTTTACATTGATCTGGAGGACCAGTTGGACCACTCAATAGTTAGCCTGTTGTTAATTCTTTGGCGTAGAGTCTTGATTCCACTGATTCAGTTTGCACAGGGTATTAGCCACTGAGCAACCAAAATTGGATGATATGGGGATCGCTGATACTTATAAAGCTAATAGACTTTTATATGGAGCTATCGCTCTTATCTTGACCTTTATTATTTTACTTAACTTGCAGACGTTTCTGCCACAACCTAATTTCTGAACAAAGTCCCCCTTTCCAATCCTCTGCATAACTCTTTATACCTCAATTCCCCAAGCTGGATGCATCCTCAGCTTGGTGTCTTCTATTTGTTTCCCCCTTTTTATCCAAAACTCTCACTTATATTTTATCTCGCCATAATTCTCTCATTCTCTCCAATTGGTTGATATTTCAATTGACTATTATTTGTATACCACTTTTTGTCAATCTCGAGACTTGTCCCAATTCCCCCTCTGATCCGCCATATGGTTAGCATATCATCCAGTCATATCAACTTCCTGACATTACCCCCCCCTCTTTGACTGAATGATATCTCTCATTGTTTGTAGGCTCAAAGGAACTTTGTGTGAACTCGGTTGATGATTTGACCCCTGCGGGTTCCTTGATGGTATAGACATCTGTGCCAGTCTTCTCAATTATCCCAAACGGACCAACCCAGATGCTAGAGAGCTTGTTTTTTCTCCCAAAACCGTGATGATTGTGGAATGGGAAACATGGTCCCCTATAGCGAACATTGGAAGTCTGCTTCATCTCTTCTGATCAGCTGCCTGATCAAGAATCTTCTTGGCCAAACTGGTAGAGTAAGCTTCTGTTTCCAGCTTGATCAATGTATCTGTAAGAGTCTTCAAGTAGCGCTGGGGATCCACACCACCAGTGTCCTCCACACACGAATAAAGCAAGGCAGGCAGAGCCAGATGTCGACCATACAGCAGTTGAAATGGGCTCTTACCAGTGGACAAATGATAGCTGATATTATATGCAAACACAGAGGTGGGTAGAAGGGCACTCCATTCTGATGGCCAATCCTTTACCAATTTGTGGAGTATGTTCACTAGGGTTCCGTTGACCCGCTCCACCAATCCATTTGATTCCAGATGATATGGGGTGGTTAAACCCCATGGATTGCCATCAACTCGTTCAACTTTGGCAGAATGTGCAAAGTGAAATTGGTTCCGTTATCCATTAAAATGAATTGTGGGCAGCCATGTCGCTGTATAACGCACTCCATAATAAACTTGGCAGTAGTAACCGCGCCCAAATCGTTGATGGCCCCGGCCTCCACCCATCGAGTGAGATGATCTATGGCGACACTAATATACTTAGATCAATTGGTGCTAGTTGGCAGAGGTCCCACTACATCAATGGAAACGGTGTGCCAGGCGAACTGGGGCTTAACCAGCTGGTATGTGGTCTTCTTGTGGAATGACTTTTCCACTTGACACTGATGGCAAAAACTAACTGTTTCCAATATGTCATAATGCATGCTCTCCAGTAGTAGCGGGGTCACAATAACTCTAGTGTTTTCTGCAATCCTCCGTGACCTACAGCTTGATGAGCATCCATAATAATCGCAGGTCTAGCCAAAGGTTTAGGGAAACTCAATATTGTGTTGAAAATCCGCTTATATAGTTCTCCCCCATGCAGGAAAATATCCATCCTGAGTTTGTCTAGTACCTTGATCACATGTGGCGGCTCATCCTGGTATTTGTTTACCACCATCTTCTCATACATTATGTTGGCTAAATCCACTGTGATAGCGACCATTGGCAGCTGAGAAAGACAATCCGCATTTTGGTGTTTTTCTCCTGGACGGTGTAAAATCTCAAAATAGTATGCTTGAAGCTTCAGTGCCCAAAAGTGCAAGTCGCCCTTCCAGTTCACGCAGATTCTGCAACCAACGCAGGGAAGCATGGTCCATCACTACTTGGAATCGTACCTCATGCAGATATACCCATAACTGTTTGTAAGCATAGATCACCGCTAAACGTTCTTGCTTGGTAATGGTGTAGTTCCGTTCGTGGCAGTTCAATCTTTGACTACAAAATGCGACAGGATGCTCTACACCATCGTTGTCCTTTTGAGATAATACTGCCCCTATAGTGGAGAGGTAAGCATCTGTTTGTACTATGAACTGCTTGTCAAAGTTAGGATATTGCATTATGGGTGCACTTTTTAACGCAGTGCGCAACACGTCAAAAGTTTTTTGGCATTGTTCCATCCAATTGAAAGAAGCGTTTTTCTTCAACAACTTGAAAAGTGGGGCCCTGATACAACTAAAATTGGGAATGAACTGGCGGTAGTGCTTGACCATCCCCAGAAACACTTGAATGTCCCATTTACTACCTGGGCGAGTCAACCTGCTTATTCTCTTCCACTTTAGCCGGCTGCAGTTTAAGCCCATTTTAATCCATAATGAACCCAAGGTATTACAATTGTTAATTAAAGAAATGGCACTTCTGAGGCTTGATTTTGATATTAGCAGCAGTGAGGCGATAAAACACTTGTTCCAAATGGGCGAGGTGTTCAGTAAATGTCTGCGAGAACACATTAATATTGTCAAGATAAACTAAAACGCAGGACAACTTTAGATCACATATAAACATATCCATGGCACGCTGGAACGTAGCCGGGGCATTGCACAACCCTTGTGGCATGCGAGTTTACTGGGATAATCCTCTCAAAGTGATGATAGCACATTTTTCCCGTTCTACTACTGTCAATTCAATCTGCCAATACCCCAAAATCAGATCCATGGCAGAGAAATAGTACACTCCTCCCAATCAGTCCAATGTGTTGTCAATCCGCGGAAAAGGGTAAGAATCCTTCTTTGTTACATTATTGAGTTTATGATAGTCAATCACCACTCAGTTCAAGCCATTCTTCTTCTTCACAATGAGCACTGGTGATGCCCATGGACTGTTCGATGTCTCTAGCATCCCCTGCATGATAAGTTTATCCACCCATCAGTAAACAACCTCCTCCACTGCTTTAGAACATCTAATAGGTCGCGATCAGAATGGGAGGGTGATCCCCTGTATCTATCTGATGTACCACCCCTTGAGCGCACCCCAAATCATGATTGTCATGTGCAAAAATATCTCAGTACTTTTCAAATAACGCCATAGCTTGTTCTCGTTGTTCCACCAATAATCCAGTAAGCGCTTCCCATGAAACCACGGTCAGTACGCTGAGCGAAGAACTTGTTAGCAATCTGAGATCCTCCCAGGAGCCAAAATCATGAACACAGCGGACTTCCACTATAGGAACAAAGTGTAAGTAAGCCACCACTTAATGCCAAAGATTGTTATTGTCTCCTTTTGTAAATTTGCTAGCAGCACTTTCACTTCTCCATTCTCAGGTAGCAGAAACCCTGGAGCCACATGTGGTTTGAGCTGAGAGTGCTGGTGAGGAGCCATGATTTCTTTATAAAGCCCTTTAGGGACATTGATTTCAAGCTCAGTCCCTATTATGCATTGGTGTCCAGATGGTAGGCTCCAATTGCTTGCTGCCCAAAGAGGAATCCCTTTGTACTCATAAGTCTGGTTGGAAAGGATCCTGGTCTGCCGCTTCAGTCATCAATAACACACAGGAATTACTCCATCGCTGTACACTAAATTGATTTGACTAGAGTGGAACAGTTCTGTTGAGATTCCACAAGGGGTAAAATAAACGGGGATCTGTTGTCCTAAATTATTAAGAGTTTCCTCCGTCATATTTATCACAACACCAAATTTTTTTATAAATGCTGCACCAATTAGCATGTCATAGTTGTTGTTTGGCAGAACCACCGCTGGAGGGAAGCCTGGACTGACCCAAATCATAAGGGCAACGCACTATATGCTCCTTCAGACACAGCGCCATGCGTTCCTGCAGTTCCATATACTACTCGATGGTCCACATCTGGTTTGAACAGAAGCTTAGCCACCAACCAGGGTAGAGACTATGTTCACAGGGGCTCCCGTGTCAATGATAGCGCGTATTTTTGTGTTTTGAATGAAATTTCACATTAAGTACATTCTGAGTAAGAGAAACCATCAGTGTTTATTGCATGTACATCAAAGGGCTTAATGTTGCTTAAGAAAGAGATAATGCTCCTGCCAACCTGAGGATACACATTGACAATTTTTCCACTGGAATGGCTATGTTGACTCCTACCAAAGAAGCAGCAGTTGTCAAGGGATCCTTAATACTTGTGCCAGTCTGTTCCAAGATCTGCCACGCATATGGCTTTGGTGTGTTCTGGAGAAACTCTGGGCTTGAGTGTGAATTTATACTATTGGAAATGGAAGCATGGATATCTGATGGAAGCTGTTGGTATAGCAATTCATCTGATTGAGCTCTGAATCCTCCCCAGTTAGAAGCTGGGGAATCGTTAGGGACAAGTGAATTAGACATAGCAGAGGTAGAGCGTCCCATCTATACTATGCCCAAGCTTTTCCCTGCTGGGGTTCCTCAGTTGGCAACGCATACCCTCATATTTTGCTAGGGCAGTTAGCTGCATAATGCCCCCTTCAGCCACGCTGGAAGCAAGCATTCAGGAAAGGTTCACATATATAGCATGCAGCTGAAGTACCAGAGCAAAAATTAATGGTATGTTTCCAAAGTCATGAACGAAATGGCAGATCATATCTAGGCCGAAAAAGATTTGCAGATCTGTATGAGGAACAATTAAGTTCCATCAGTTGATAGCTTAGTCGCTGTAGTCCATACTCTGAAGTCTTTGGTGCAGGGATAGCAGAGGGTTCTCAGGCTATATTAGGGGCGCTGTTTGTGGTGGATAGTCAATGTAAGGTATTTACAATTTGAATAAGTCCTGCCTCCCCGTCCAACACATGAGACATCACATTGGATAGTTCCTGATATGGTTTGATGGCCGCCGACATTACTATACCAATATCCTTGGCATATAAAATGTTAGCTCTGATTAGTACATGTGCTTCCGCTGAGAAACGTTCAGCAAACTCTGAAAGGGTCTTGTTTTGGTGAAAGTTTATAGTCAGGAAGTCGGCTTTCCAGTGGCCACCTTGGTCACACCCCCAAACAGCTGGAGAACAATTGCCTTAATTTCTTTGTAGGATGCAGAGCTGTTTGAGAGGTAGCAAATAACTTGATTGGCGCTGTCCACATCAAGAGCAGACATTAACAGTTTTGCTTTCCATCAATCAGAAACTCCTTTTACGGCGAATTCAAATTGCTTGAAGTAACCATGTGAATTACCATCACAACTGAAAGGAGGTAATTTTTTGATTTGCATAGATTTGCCTTGCTCCAGGCTTCTGCAACAAGGATCAGGCAATTTGGTTACGGAGCAACTAAGGGATCCCCCTTGTGAATTATCATACAACTGGCCAATTGAACTCGAATCCAGCATAATTTAAATTAAAATTTAAATTTTATTTGAGGTGGGCCGACCTGGGGATGATACCACACTGATTAGGGAAGTGAATAAAATGGGAAAGGAGGATAAAACCTGGAAAACCTCCATGCGTGGCATATGATAGGCCAGGAACTCCATGGACCGCCTTTGCTATTCGCTATCTCAGTTTGGGGCATTGGTGCGCAAAACCAACACAGTCAAAATCGTCCCCTACCCAAAGTCCATTACCAGGATCAAACTCGGGAGGCAGTGGTAGAGGGTCCATACTCTACCTCCCTCGAATCCAGCATAATGAACTCAAAGGAATTAGAGCTGCACAGGGTATATGTTCCAGCGCTTGAAGGTGACTTATTAGTGGATCCATAGCACTCATCCCCCAAATTGCCACTAATTGCATTGTTCCCCCCAGCTCCAGCATACTCTGCAAAATTCTCATTGATCATCTTCTCCACTTTAAACAAATGACATCTACACCGTCCATTCTGAAATTCCCGTTGCAGTGTCTCATATTGATATTGCAATTCCTGACAATATTCCCGCTCCTCATGCAACTGCAGCTCCACTGCTTGTAGGCGCAAGAGGACGTTTCCAATTGTATTCTGCATATGGGCGTGATGATGGCTAGCATTATCCGCTTGTTGATTAGTGTGATTTATCTGGGCCAAGAGAGAAGCTTATTTCTGTACCAATCCCTCATTGGCCCATCAAAGGGTATTAAGTCATCCTTGTATGTCAGCATACTCCTGTGTCTCATGGATTGAAAAAGGGAAAACTCAACGCCGCTCATCCTGACTAACGGCTTCCAATTATGTAGCCTGACGGACAAGCCAAAGGTATTTTGGGGACATTGACCAAGGGATAAGCTTGGTAGCAGCCATTTGCTGGCTACTCCATTTGATACAAAGTTGGTTTACTCCAGATGATATTAAACCAACTTGGTCCACCAATTGCTGTTCCACCAGTGTTATTTTTTCTTTTAGTTGAGCAACAATGGCTTTGAGTGCTTCCACCCATTCAATCAAATATGTCATAAAGCACTCAGTATTGTGTCCCAACACTGTGACATCCTGAATCCATTCCATCAATAGGCCATGATGATCCAACAGTTCATCAATTACCTGAGATAGCTCAAGATTCAACTGGGGTACCAACATGTCCAATTGATGGCAGATGTTCTCAACACGGTGATCCATTTGCCCAAGCGCCCCTTGTACCTCCAAAAAAGAGCAATTGAGGCAGTCAAGCAAGAGGCAAATATCATTTTGCTGTGCTTGAAGCAAATCGCATAACATCTCCAATTTCTATATTATGGCGAGCCAATGCTCACAATAGTTGTCATATAGACAGTTGCACATATGCAACTAGATACTCCTCAATTCCATGGGTACCAAGGCGGAAAGTAAACCCCGTTGTAGTTGCATCCAGATAGGACATGTAGATGGCATAGCAGTTTACTTGATCGCGTTGGTTATAAAACAGACTCAAGGCATACTCCCCCACTTCATTTCATATAATCGATATTCACATAACAGCCACTCCATAATATTCCGCAGCTGCTGAGGGGTCACATTTGTGGAGCGCCCTAGTTGGTCGGCCATCATCTCAGGGCATTTTTCTAGATGCAGATTGATCATAACTTCATCATTACCCAGTTTGGTAATAGTGAATAATATTGATTCATTATTAGATGCCTCCCATGTTTCTTCTGCATGACACGTGTGGAACCTGATAGAATGGTGATGTAACAAATGAGGGCTCATCATTGTATTACAGCGTTGAATAACTATAGTTGACCAATGGCTCTCTGTAGTGAGCACCACTGTTAATTCTTCAGCGTAGAGTCTTAATTCCACTGAGTCAGTTTGCACAGGGTATTAGTCACTGAGCAACAAAATTGGATGATATGAAGATCACCAATTTTTTATAAAAATTAATAAACTTTTACATGGAGCTATCGCCCCTTATCTTGTCCTTTATTATTTTATTTAATATGCAGACCTTTCTGCCACAAACTAATTTCTGAACAAAGTCCCCCTTTCCAATCCTCTGCATAACTCTTTATATATTGATTCCCCAATCTGGATGCATCCTCAGCTTGGTGTCTTCTATTTGTTTCCCCCTTTTTATCCGAAACTCTCACTTATATTGAATCTTGGCATAATTCTATCATTCTCACCATTTGGTTGACATTCCAATCAACAATTTTTTGTATACCTCTTTTTGTCAATCTTGAGACTTGTCCCAATTCCCCCTCCGATCTGCTATATATATAACATGTCATCCAGTCATATTAACTTCCTGACACCTGTGATCCCCAGAGGAAGGCTGTTAATGCGTCCCCCTGATCTATTCCTTCAGGCTTTCTTCACACTCAATAAACTTTTTTCCCTCCCATTTAGCCAGACAGGCATTATTTTTATGACCTACTTTGTTGCATCTCATGCATATAGGCAGCTTTTTTCTGGGCAGACTGAGAAAGGGAGAGACTGGTTCCCCTTAGGCTATAAGATGTACTCTTTGCGTAGATTGTGTTGATGTTGCCCTCAGCGTCCATGCCTGAGCTTATCATTGCTACAGCCTTGTCTGTAGCCAGGTGGGGCAAGAGGCGGTTTTTCTCCATTCTAAGATAAACTAGATCTCTGTATGCGCTCAGGCTGCTTGTCAGCACTGCCTCCAGGTAGTCCCACTTTTCAGTGGTTAAAGTCCTTCTAGTACCACAAACAAGTCTTCATCATCCCCAAAATGGGTGCATGCGATTGATTAATTGGCTGTAATTTTCTCAGGCTCCTTGCCTACTCTCAGCTTAATGTAGGTGACTACAAATGGGAAATCTATGGCAGCGTCCGAGGCCTCAGAAATAGAAAAGCCAAGATCTAAGGTTCCCATTGTGAGTTCTCAATTAAGCTTTCAGCTTATGGGAAGCGTCCTGGGAAAGCCTGACAAACTGCTATATCATAGAGGTTCTTCAACGCCAAAATTAATGCGCACACCAAATTCATGTGAGGACATTTGATATGCATGGTTGATGTTGCCAGTTCAGTGAAAATCTTGGACCATCTTGAGATAGTCACTGTTTGGGGCATATGGTCCCTTTTTTCACTACAGTTAGAGTTAAGAAGCTGGGCCTTCTGGCCCATGCTGTTCCTCTTCATTGCTGCTGCATAGATGTGCGGGATCATTAGATTCAGTCTCTTTGTCATCCCCTGATTGGATGGTACAATTAAGACAAGGTGTGATTGGTTAATCAATTTAATCAACTTTAAACAAAAGTGATTCAAACAGGAAAGAAAATCACTCTTCAGCCTTTAGTACAGCAGATTTTATTAACTTCCTCCCTTTTTAAGGGCTATCTTGACAATTAGACTTTATCCAAGGATGTGTCTGCGGCTTTAAAGACCCTTTTATTTTATTAAAAATACTCTAATCCTCACAATTGTTCACTTGCCCCTACAAATACCACACTGACAATACTTTTTTTCAAACTTCATTCATAATCCTACACCAAATTTTATTTGAGGCGTTAATGTCAAGGATTTTGTCTATGGCACCAACTCAATACTTCACTTTGTCATCAATTATAGTGATGTACGCCTTGCTGACCCTTAAGCCTCTGCTATCATCACCCCACACTACCCAAGCTTTGCCCAACAGATTCTTCCAAATGCTCAAGTTGCCGCAGCGCCAGAAAAGTTCTTTTGGGCTTAGGTCATTACAGTCATTATATTTGGCTCATGTGTTTTGACCTAATCATTTTAGAAAGCTTCTATTTGTTGTACAAATTACACTGCTTTCACATCTTCCATTTCTGAGGCCACACCAGTGGCTTTTGAATGAGGTGTTTTGCTGTCATCTCCCACCCAGCTGGTTTGATTGATGTGCCAGAATAACACTTCCGCCTCACCCAAACATTTATCCATCCTCAACAGCGTGAATCAGAATTATCCAATCAGTGTCAGTCTTGGACTCCCATTTTCACCCACACAACTTCCCGTTTGGCCCACCAAGTACCCTTATGCTTATGCCTCAATCCAAATCAATCAGAATCATTGAACCCTCTTTAATGAGATAACTGATTTGGATGAATTTATTTCTTCCTCTGTCAAACCTCCTCTTTGTAGATAATACATTAATTTTAAAAATGATGCACAATTTCCACCTAACAAATGTTTCACAAAAATGAATGAAGAGCCTTTACAGAGTGATCTTTAGTTACCAAAGATGCAGTTTCTTTTCCTAAAAACTTCTTCTGAAAAAGCTTTTTAAAGTCATTAACATTGTTGGAGTATAGGTTACCATATAGCTTCCCTCTTACTCCAAACAGGATATCACCACTCTATACTAAAAGACGAAAAATCCTATCCTTAACCATGTTGCAGTATCTAAGTTTGCCACCCACACCAAGTTTGCCAAAGGTAATATTGCAGCCTACTCCTTGTTTCTTGCTTCCAGCTTCCATGACAAACATTGCTATGCAAATAATATGAAGATATTATGATATCTCAAGTTCCTAAGTTACCTCCTAGAATTCAACCAAATCCCCTACCCCAAAACTGCACCCAAACTCCTGCTTTCTTCCTTGTGTCACTTTTTTATACAGGACCATAGTGAGAAGCTAACACCTCCCAGCTGTCACGGACCAGAAAAACCCCAGTTCCAACCTCCAGTATATTTATATATTGCTTTGGTGCACCAACAAGCAACCAAAGCAGCCTAACCAATGTAGGGAGTGGTTTGGGACTCTGACAAGCAACCAAACATTCACCTACTGCTAGTTGGTCATGTAGTCCGCTGTGTGGTTAGGCCAACCCAACCACATGAAAGCTTCCTCAAATTAGAAAAACCCAAAAAGACCACAGGTATGCAAGATATGCAAACCCTGAAACATCCTTTATTTTTATTCAGGATCATAAAAATCAAGGTGCCTGTTAACCAGAGCTCGTCTGGGGAGCAACTGACAATGCTCCCCAGGAAGGGAAATGCTAGGGTCCTTGTAGCGTTCTGAATTGAACTTTGGAAGGTGCTGACATGCCTTATAAAGGCAGCATTTTGGGGACCTCACCTGAGCTATTGATTAGGCTCGCACAAGCCTAATCTACAGCTCAGGAAAGGCACAACCCATCGTCCAAAACAACCAAACCAAAAATGGTTATAAAGCGATCTGACTCAGATTTTCCAAATCTGAGTTGGAATGTAACAAATGAGACAAACTCATCCGTTACACCAGCCCCTTTTTCCCCACCATGGTGTTATAGTGGTTTTCACTATCTTCCTGGTTGGTTTTATATTTCTGTGTCTGTTTTGTTCCATTTTGGTTGCATCATTGTTTCAACCATTTTGGTTTTCCTATGGTTCAATTCTCTTTTTTATGTTTTTTTATTTTTATTTAGCTCTAATTAAAAAAAATATTGTCTATCCCTTAACCAACTTGACTCAAACTTTTAAATTTTTTCAACTATTATTCAAGGTGGGCTGACCTGTGATGATACCGCACTGATGAAAGGAAGTGAAGAAAATGGGAAAGGAGGAAGAAACCCAGAAAATTTCCATGCATGGCATATGATAGGCCAGTAACTCCATGGACCACCTTTTCTATTAGCTATCTCAGTTTGGGGCATTGGTGCGCAAAACCAACACAGTCATAAATTGTCCCCTACCCAAAGTTCATTACCAGGATCAAACTTGGGGAGGCAGTGGTAGAGAGTCCATACTCTACCACTGGGGTATCCTCCTCTAGCTTGCCTCAAATGTACATGCCAAAATCGCTAAGGATTTAAGAATAAAATGCCTATCAAAAACATTTCCTACTTTTGTACCATCTATAAATAAGTTAATTTACACTAGCTTATAAATTAACTTTATAGAAATATATTTTTATATAATAAGGACGCAAAAATAACAGATATATTTTTTTAAAATCATTATTATATGAATGGTCTTCAAATTAGAATACTCTATAGATGTAAAAATAGGTTACATAACATATTTAATTGAAGAACTGGTTGTTTAATATCTTTCTTTTAGGACCATCTAGTACTAAAAAAATCTTTCTCTTTGTGCCAAAGTATAATTTTATTTAGACAAATAACTATTAGATACTGCTTGACACTTTAATGGCTACTTATTGTAAGTTAATTCATCTTTAATAAAGTCTTTTTTGATTAGTTTACAGCCATAATATAAAAGCGCATACTAAAACTTCTTAAACGTGATTAAAATATAAAAACATTGAGCTAATTTATTTTAAATAATGCTCTAAGAATTTTATATTGGTGCTGATTTTTATATTTATAGTACTGGAGTATCATTATTAAAATATATAAATTAAAATATTCTAAGCAAGGCTTTTCATTAAGGAACATTTTTTGTGTAAGAAAATTTTTTTCAACACTTTTAAATTAACTTTATATATGACAAAAGTTTTCTAAAAAGAGAATTACAAATTTATAACCTATAAACTAGCTTATAAATAAAGATTTCTAAGTTCATTTGTATGTTTAAAATGATCTGCTAAAGAATTACAAGTATACTTAATAATTGTTAAGCTTCATCAATATATACATTTTTAACTGATATCAAATTGAGATGGAAAAATTAATGAGTCAAGTTTAGTTGATAAAATTGAAGCTTAAGTATGATAGGTAATCCAGAGTCAAACTATTTATAACTGCAATCTCAACAAAGGTTATTTTGTCAATCTAATAGATATGTTGGAAAGCCAAAGGGAACTCAGATTCAGTTATCCAAAGGGGAAAACATGATCCAAAATACTATAGATTTTTTGTTATGGGACTAACAATTAATGTGGTGGCAAGTATTCTAACAGAGAATGGATATACTACGCAATGCCTAATCAAAAATATAGCTTTTTCTTAGCTAGTTTTATTTTTTTGCAACCATTACTAGGTTTTGTCTATAATAAAAGTACTAGCTATATCATATATTACTTCTGTTAGTATGTAACTTTCTCTCCTGTTTAGATAACCAGTTCTCTTAAAAATCATAGCACTATGTGGTTCTAAAGTTTTATTTTTTTTAATCAAGGTAAGCTGACCAGGGGATGGACATTACTAAACTAAAACTAAAAATCATAATTAAAATTAAAATTCAAACAAAAGGCCCAAAATGAGCAATTGAATGAATCACACCAGTCAAAACAACCAACCAGGTGGGCAGCAGAAACCACTTATCCCTCCATGGTGGAAGGGGAGGGGGATTGGGGGGCTCGTCTTCAGCTGCATCCATCTCATCCCAGAGTAGGGTGCGTGTTAAGGCAGATAGTAAGGGTGTGGGGGCATCAGCAGTATGGGGTTTGATATTCTTGATGACTAGAACTTCCAAATAGTTGCCAGCCATCATAATGGAAACAATGTAATTGACCAAAGTGTCTTCAGCTTTGAGGCGAGCGTCTTGGAGTTTAATGAACGTGGCAATGTTGGTTCAGGTTATTTTTGCTTTTGGATTTCGTGCTACTACTACCACGTTCTGGATGGCTTCAGTGACGTTTTTGTGTAGAGTTTTCATATTGATCTTACTTTGTGTAGTAAGATCTTTGGGGATAATGGGAGGTGGAATTTCTCCTGTGAGTGCATCCACAGATTTGGCGGCAGCTTTGCAGAGCGGATGACAATCTAGTGTGGTGGCTGCTTCTACTGCAAGCTGGTGGTCACTGCAGAATGGTTCAGCGTTAGGTTGTGGGGCATATTTCCAAGGCGGGAATTTTACATCCCATTCTGCATTACATAACCTTTCAACTTGCAGCAATGGCTCATTGATGATGTTACCTGATTTGTCAATTTCAGCCAATAATTTCCATTGTTTTGGTTGAATTGGATTGGGGATTCAGCGTACAGTTGAGGTTAGTTAAATTCATTTGTGGAAGCATGGGACCAAAATGGGATTAATCCAATGCTTGATTGGAGGAATTATTTATGGCATTCAGGTGAGGAGGAGGCTGATTGGTGGCTGCAGGTGTAGCTGCAGCAACAGGATTTGGGGGTGGAGGAGGTAGGATTGTTCCCCATGCCTGAACTTGTACAGGGTGGGCAGCGGATTGGAGGTTGGCGGATGAGTCATCCAATCTGTCTGAAGTGGTTGAGTAGGGGCACTTGCATTTTGAGTGGTCTAAATTGAAATATGATGGACAGATTGTCCACCCGCCCTCAATGCGGGCCCAAAACAGATGGTCAGGCACTGAGGGAATAATGGTGCATGGCGGAATTTCCACCGCAATTTTAGTAAATTCAGGGCTTATTGTGGCATATGCCTGAGGCCCAGCAAGTCGTTTAGCCCCATTTGGGACCACAAATTGTAAGATGGGGTTGGAGCCATAGGCTGCCAAACCATCCATCAGCTCCTGGTGGAGCACTTCAGGGGGAGGTGGGTGGGCAGGCCAGCAAACTGGATTACCAAAGTGGTGTCCGCTGGGAGCTGAGTTCAAGTTGTGGGGAGAGGGGTGCCCTGAGATACCAGGGGCACAAATGCTGCAGTGGCAGCATCAGCTTCACAGGTGAAGCTGAGGTTTAAATACCCCTTGTAGGGGCAGAAATCAATAAAACTGGTGGGTGTCATCACCACCTGTGCCATTTTGAAAATGGCTTAGTTGTGGTATGGGAATAGTTTCCCATATTCAACCCTTAGGCCATATCACATGTTGCTCCAGGGGAGCACTAGGGGCAGCGTGGTACCGCTTGGGTATGAGCAAGGTGGGCGTTCAGGTCCTTGGGTGGAGCGAACCATCCCATAGGTTTAGAATGACTGGGCAAACCAGTCCTAGCACGTTTTCCTGCCAGACAGAAAATGGCAGGGAGAGTTTCACCGCTGCCCCATGCTGGAGCAGCTGGTGGAGAATCCAAGGACATCAGAGCAAAACTACAACAGGCAAATTTGATTTTTCTCTATAAATTTGTGTAATTTTGCTCAGCAAGTTATGCCAAGTGGAAAGAGAGTCTTTGCAGTGCATAAATCAGTATTTATACAACAACTATAATAAATCTATGTAAAAATACCATCTTCAAGATAAGAAAACATTTTTGAAGAATAATAGGGTAACTTTATTATAATAATTAAATTGACTTTATCATTCCTGAAAGATCTTCAAGATTTATACTTCAAGAATCTTATTTTAATTTATTGATTTTTGCAAACTTCTTATATGCATTACAACAGCTTAATTTATAGAAATTTTATTAGAGCACATAATTAGATTTCTGATAAACAATAGATCAAATCAAAGCTTTTCTTTCTCATAACAATCACTTTAGTTACTACAATTTGATTTGAACAGCAAAATTGGATAATCACACACAGGAAAGATGGGCGACTTTAATAACAAAAATAATACATCATGGGCAAGCATTGCGACAAGCAGTGCGCTTAATGGTGAAACTAAGGGCAAGAAATGCCCTGGAGGGGGACCAGGAACCCAAGCCAAAAAAAATTGCAAACTCAGACACTGTCTGGGTTGATGGTATTTACTGTAAAGCATGCTCAATACATGTACACTCAATTCAACCAACCTTTTTTAAAGGTGGAACACAGGATCAGACTCTTCCTTGGGGATGAGTCACCGACCCTGTGGGAGAAAACATGTGAGGCACAGCCCTCACTTTTCCCTCATGTGGTGTACGTAGCTACTAACAACATGGGCTGCAGCTTGATCAATATTGGATTTGGAAACAGCTGATGAAGCCGATGCTGCAGCAAAAATCTGTGTGGAAATTGCTCTCCCTGAGGGCAAAATTGTGCGCACACTGCGCACACCAGATGGAACAAAGCAAAAACTTTGTTCATCTCCTTTGACTCGCTCCCCACCAACCTTCCTTGTAAGGTAATTGAGGAGGAGCTCTGCAAAGGTCTTGTGGCCTATAGAGAAATCCAACAACTCAAATTACAGTGATTTCGCTTAATGCCCAACCTGTTCATGGGCAAAGCTATCACTGTAATTAACCCCTTCCCAGAAGTGGAAGAGGATTTATCCAGAATTCCCCGCGCAGCAGAATTTCACTTTGCAGATGGGGGCAGTCAGCTGCATTCTTAGTTACACCAGAACGCGCACCACCCATTTGAAACCACTGTGGCTCACTGGGCCACAGGAACATCATGCCCTGTAAAAGAGGGCTTAATGGAAAAATGATTTTTGTGAAGAAGCTATGGATGAAGATAATGAAAACTTGCCAAAATGACTGATGGCCACCACCCATTCCGCTGGGGTGAAGATGGACTAGACTCCATCGTGGACCCAGTTACAAGTAAACAGTGTAAAGCAGCACAAAAAGCCCGCAAGAGAGCAGCGGCTGAAGCGGCAGCACACGCGGAATCTGCTATTAACCATGGACAAATTCAGGAGGATGTTTTAGATATTCACCGAACCAACCAATCAGAACAATATGCCCAGGTCAAAAATTTTCACAGTAACCCGACTGAGCCACAAAGCGTCATCAGTCATGCACATACTGAGGAACAATGCAACCGCAATCTGGGTGAAAATGCGGTGCACAATGCAACAAAGTTGAACCTCAAAATTATAAAATCCAATCAACAACCCGCATCAAATCAACATGAGACCTGTGCGGGAAAAGTTGACGCAAATGCAAAAACTGAAATTCCCTTGAATCATTGGGTCAGATCAAGGAACCAACGTTGGCAGTGAAAGATTTGGAGTACAGATGCAGAGCATGGCCAAAATGAGCCGCGGTGGGATAGGACCAGAGGGTCCTCCCAACTGCTCCTGAGGCGCCGTGGGCACCTCAGTGTCAATAGGGACATTAAATATCGCGGGAGCCAGGGCTCATACGTCCCAAGCCAAAAGCTGGCATTCCTGCGAAAACCTCTTGTAGGCATCTGGCCATACAAGAAACCCACTTCCTACAAGGGGAAGAAGAATACTGGTCAACCAGGGTCGCACCATGTCAATCAGTATGGATGTCTCACTGTGGGGTAATAGTCCAAAACAACAAAAAATTTAAAATTACAAATCCATCATCACACTTGCATGGTCGAGTCCTGGTAGCAACAATCACATGCCAAGATGAAATAATTTCGTTAGTATGTATCTACGCACTGTGCACTGCAACTGAGAGAAAAAAAATTTGAAAAAATTTCTACTCTCATCCTCCCACCAGATATCATCATGTTAGGCGATTTCAATTGCTGGGATAACCCCAATACAGATCATGGCCTAATCCCAGGGGATACCCACCTAGACACATTGAATATTGCACAATGAAGGCATCTCTTGGCTTTCAGGATGCTCTTCCCCCCAATTCACCAATCCTACCCCATATGACAAGACCCAACATACGAGAGACTGCTCATATTGATGAGTCATATTGACCACATCCTCATCCCACAATCCCACCACTCAAGAATCTCCAAATTTAAAAAAAAAAGATCAATTTTCTGATCACCAATTAGTTACGGTGCAGTTAGCGCCAACCCAATCCCACACACAGGTGTCACCTTGGAGAAAGCTTCACCCAAAAATATAACATTGCCTGAGATATCTGATTGGGTTGAAATAAAGGCTACAAACCCAGAATTCACAGCCCCATTCACTTTGGATCCCATTGGAACATGAGAAAATTCGAAAAAAGATTTAATCAACAAAACCTGACATATTGCATCACGCAAGTACACCGCGGACACAGCCACAATCAAGCGTACCTTGGCAGAACTAGACCACCTGTAAATAAATACTCCGAGATATGGCTATAGCCCTAACTGGGGATGCAAATGGGCAGAAATCTTAGCCCAACTTAACAATCTCATCTTTGAACACCAACACAGAATCAAAGTATCAAACAAAGGTAAGTTCATAAAGGAAGGTGAAACCTGTTTGACATACTTTTTCCGCCAATTCCACTCCTGCAGAAACCAGCCCATGTGCACACAGGTCCGCAAGACCAACAGCACCGTGGCAACTGACCCTGAGGAGATCAAGGCAGAAGTACACTGGTATCAAACTGAATTATATCGCAATATGCCTACAGATCCACAAAAAATTAAAGAATTTATTCAAACTGCCAAGATACAAAGTACACCACCAAATTACAATATACTATCCCTTATCACATGGGAGTAGCTTTGGGAAACAATTCGCGGTGCACCACGTAAGAAATGCCCAGGGCCTGATGGGATACCCTACGAATTTTACAAAAATATTTTCAACAAATCGCCCCCTCCTATTAGCATCTATGAACCAGAGCTTATTGGAAACACGCCTATCACCAGGAGGCCATGAATCCTACGTTATAACCTTGGGTAAAAAGGGTGACATTTTGGACCTGGCCAAACTGGCGCCCAATTGCACTCTCCAACACTGACACAAAAATTCTAACAAAAATTTTAGCAGCTAGATTAGGCGCAATTGCATCTGACGTCCTATCACCCAACCAGTTTGGGTTCATACCAGGGCGTTCAATCTGGAACAACATACACCCTGTTGCAAACATTTGCCAATCCAAAGCAACTGGTGCCCTGGTCTTTTTGGATCAGGAAAAGGCGTATGACCGTGTTAGCTGACCATACATAAAAGAATGTCTTCATGCCTTCAAACTCCCACCAAGCTTCATAAAATGGGCGATGCTCCTAACAGAATCTGCAACCCTGGCTGTATGCGGCCCTAGATTCCTAACAAACAATATCAAACCACACAGAGGGCTCAAACAAGGGGATCCCCTCAGCCCACTGCTATACAATTTCAGCTTTGACCCGCTCCTCCGAGTAACTGACTTACATCTCATGGGGATAACTGCACAAGGACAACCAACAGTCAAGATACTGGCCTTTGCAGATGACTGCATAGCAGGTATAGCAAACAATGAAGATGCCCGACAGCTGGAACACACTCTAGAGGAATACTCCAAGGTGAGCAATGCATCGCTCAACAAAAGGAAGACAGAAATCATCCTCTTAGGCAAATACACAAACAATTGGGCCACAACATCAGAACCTCACACCAACACTCGAAGAAAAAACCCAATTATTTTACCCTTTGCAACACCTCCTACCACCACTCTTGTCCGACACCTTGGAATCTGGCTAGAATCAGGGGGATATGCTAATGAGACAATGGAAAGTAACCTGCTACAATGGGTATCCAAACGCGTCACCTCCCTCAAGGGAAGAACCCCAGGACTAACAGGACGAGTTACAGTTGCTAACTCGCTCATCCTCCCAATACTGTGGTACCAGGCCCACGTGATAGCCTTCTCACCTACCTTTATAACCTCAATTTGCGCGCTTATCCAGGGCTGGCTGTGGCCTGGCTCTCACCCTCCTATACGGATGGAAACACTATTTGGCCCATGCTCAAGCGGAGGCATGGGACTAATGGATTTTGAGAGCCATGCCAATCACATCCTAGGTACCTGGATAAAGGAAATCTATGCTCCAGACCTCCCGCAACAACATTGGTCCAGAGCAGAAAGGACTAACTTTGCACTTGCGCTCAAATTAACCAACCCACATAGTCCACCCAGACTACTTTCATACCTTACCAAGCACCCTACTGCAACGGGTCCGCATGGAACCTCTCATCATTTCAAACATATCCTCTGAACTATCCACCATTTGGGATGGACCATAGAGAACATGGGTACTATATAGGGA
Source organism: Massospora cicadina (assembly GCA_022478985.1). Taxonomy (NCBI): domain Eukaryota; kingdom Fungi; phylum Entomophthoromycota; class Entomophthoromycetes; order Entomophthorales; family Entomophthoraceae; genus Massospora; species Massospora cicadina. Next base: position 95,755 of record JAKSZP010012086.1, read on the forward strand.
AGGGGACGACCCAGCCCTCAATTCAAATTAAGAAACCCAGAAAACCACCCCCAGAGGGATATGCTCGCAACAACCCCAAGCATAGCTAGGATAGAATACCTAGATATGCTGGACATTCCCTATGATTTAACCATACAGAAAGCAATGTGGAAAATGACACACCACCCACTCCTACAACCAAGGATAAGATCAAACGCCTGGCGCTGTTTGAGAAGGACCTATAGGATGGCGGACTGCTCCAACTCCCACCACAAAACATGTGCAGTATGTGGAGGGGAGGGATCCCTACATCACCACCTAGAAACATGCCCTCCAACCAAAGCTATATGGCAGGAAGTCGCACGCCTGCTCAAGATTCAAGACGAACAGGAATTCTTGATATCAAAGAGTATCTTCGCGCTCCAGATCGAGTCACCAATCCCATCTACCCTCCGCTCCCTAATAATACCCATTGCAATGTGGACAATCCACACAATTGCATTAGATGCGTTCAATGGCACGGTCCCAACCATTCATGGGATTATTAACAGATTCCATGTCCACTTACTAGAGCACTTCCAAGCCTGGCTCTATGGATATATGAGACCAAGACAAAAAACGCTCATAGAATCATGGTTCCCACTCTGGTTCCTCCACACAGACCCTTTCCTTCACACCTGCTTCTTAGCAGGGGAAACCCCCTCAGAGTAGTGCACCAACCCCCCCCATACCTGGCAGTCCCGCTGGCAACAGGGGTAACTTGAGTACCCTGGGGTGCCCAATTTTTATATTTCTTAGTTATTCTCTTAAATTCACATATATTCGGTAATGTCTGTCCCCTGGTCGGCTTACCTCAGTTAAATAAAAATAAAAAGGGTGAAAAGTTGGACCTGGCCAACTGGCGCCCAATTGCACTCTCCAACACTGACACAAAAATTCTAACAAAAATTTTAGCAGCTAGATTAGCGCAATTGCATCTGACGTTCTATCACCCAACCAGTTTGGGTTTATACCAGGGCGTATAATCTGGAACAACGTTCACCCTGTCGCAAACATTTGCCAATCCAAAGCAACTGGTGCCCTGGTCTTTTTGGATCAGGAAAAGGCGTATGACCGTGTTAGCTGACCATACATAAAAGAATGTTTACATGCCTTCAAACTCCCACCAAGATTCATAAAATGGGCGATGCTCCTAACAGAATCTGAAACCATGGCTGTATGCGGCCCTGGATTCCTAACAAACAAGATTAAACCACAAAGAGGGCTCAAACAAGGGGATCCTCTCAGCCCACTGCTATACAACTCAGCTTTGACCCACTCCTCCGAGTAACTGACTCACGTCTCATGAGGATAACCGCACAAGGACAACCAACAGTCAAGATACTGGCCTTTGCAGATGACTGCGTAGCAGGTATAGCAAACAATGAAGATGCCTGACAGCTGGAACACACTCTAGAGGAATACTCCAAGGTGAGCAATGCATCGCTCAACAAAAGGAAGACAGAAATCATCCTCTTAGGCAAATACACAAACAATTGGGCCACAACATCAGAACCTCACACCAACACTCGAAGAAAAAACCCAATTATTTTACCCTTTGCAACACCTCCCACCACCACTCCTGTCCGACACCTTGGAATCTGGCTAGAATCAGGGGGATATGCTAATGAGACAATGGAAAGTAACCTGTTACAATGGGTATCCAAACGCGTTGCCTCCCTCAAGGGAAGAACTTCAGGACTAACAGGACGAGTTGTAGTTGCTAACTCGCTCATCCTCCCAATACTGTGGTACCAGGCCCACGTGATAGCCTTCTCACCTACCTTTATAACCTCAATTTGCGCGCTTATCCAGGGCTGGCTGTGGCCTGGCTCTCACCCTCCTATACAGATGGAAACACTATTTGGCCCATGCTCAAGCGGAGGCATGGGACTAATGGATTTTGAGAGCCATGCCAATCACATCCTAGGTACCTGGATAAAGGAAATCTATGCTCCAGACCTCCCGCAACAACATTGGTCCAGAGCAGAAAGGACTAACTTTGCACTGGCGCTCAAATTAATCAACCCACATAGTCCACCCAGACTACTTTCATACCTTGCCAAGCACCCTACTGCAACGGGTCCGCATGGAACCTCCCCTCATTTCAAACATATCCTCTGAACTATCCGCCGTATGGGATGGACCATAGAGAACATGGGTACTATATAGGGAAGGGGACGACCCAGCCCCCAATTCAAATTAAGAAACCCAGAAAACCACCCCCAGAGGGATATGCTCGCAACAACCCCAAGCATAGCTAGGATAGAATACCTAGATATGCTGGACATTCCCTATGATTTAACCACACAGAAAGCAATGTGGAAAATGACACACCACCCACTCCTACAACCAAGGATAAGATCAAACGCCTGGCGCTGTTTGAGAAGGACCTATAGGATGGCGGACTGCTCCAACTCCCTCCATAAAACATGTGCAGTATGTGGAGGGGAGGGATCCCTACATCACCACCTAGAAACATGCCCCCCAACCAAAGCTATATGGCAGGAAGTCGCACGCCTGCTTAAGATCCAGAACAAACAGGAATTCTTGATATCAAAGAGCATCTTCGCGCTCCAGATCGAGTCACCAATCCCATCTACCCTCCGCTCCCTAATAATACCCATTGCAATGTGGACTATACACACAATTGCATTAGATGTGTTCAAGGGCACGGTCCCAACCATTCATGGGATTATTAACAGATTCCATGTCCACTTACTAGATCACTTCCAAGACTGGCTCTATGGATATATGAGACCAAGACAAAAAGCGCTCATAGAATCATGGTTCCCACTCTGGTTCCTCCACACAGACCCTTTCCTTCACACCCGCTCCATAGCATGGGAAACCCCCTTGGAGTAGTGCACCAACCCCCCATACCTGGCAGTCCCGCTGGCAACAGGGGTAACTTGAGTACCCTGGGGTGCCCAATTTTTATATTTCTTAGTTATTCTCTTAGTTTCATATATTTGGTAATATCTGTCCCCTGGTTGGCTTACCTCAGTTAAATAAAAAATATATAAAGAGGCCTAAGGGTGGTTAGCCAAGCGGGTAAAACTGCTTCCACCCCTAGTGCAGGTTTTGAGTTCAAAACCTGTACTGGCTAGAATACTCCTGGTGTGGTATATTTGTCCCAAGGTCAACCCATCTTGAATAATCAGCTTACTCAATTAAATAAAAATGTACAAAGAGGCCATAAAGGCAGCTAAACCACAAATATGAATTAGCTAAACTAAATTATATCCTTTAGAGAATATACAACTTTATTAGTCACTTATAATCTTAAGTAAAATCTATATGATTTGAATTCTAGTGACTTTAGCTGAGTAGTATTGGTGACCATAACTACTTTAAAATCATTCTAATACATATAAAATACATATAGTAGCTTGATAAGTATTTTAATGTTGTTATCCTTGGATTTAGTGTAAATAAAAGCTTTGTTTCTTCTTAAGGAAATAATCAAAATAAAGCAAGTTTGAGGAAGCATATAAAACTTTAAAGCTTAATCCATTGTTATCCAATAATTCTAAAAATGCTTATATATGAACTTAAGAAACTACATAGAATAGCAAAACCAATAAAAATACATAACTATTACTAGGTAACTCAAAGCTTATCTAAAATAGATTCCATAAACATTTTATAAAGGTTATCTAACTTGTTCTAATGTTAATTAGATTATGAATGATACTTGGAATGCAGAATATTTATATGATCTCATTCTTGGGAGCTTTAATGGTTATGATTTAAGAGCTTAAATGTAACAAGCTCCAGTAGCTAAGGAATAATAAGACATAGACTTTCTTTGTTGCATAATTTATAAGTATTGTAATTATGTATTTTATGTTTATATAATTCAGTTCAATTAATAAAGTTTGATTTATTAAACAAAATAAAAAATATTGCACCTCATACTGAGCTTATCTTCTTGACAAAAAATAAAATGAGATCTAAACCAAACCATAAATCTGTTTTGGATTACTTTAGCAAATAAATTAATAGGTTGAATATAAATCTGCAATCCATAAAATTTTACTAAAGTGGCTGTTTTATTTAAGAAATAAATGAACCAAGTGAGGCATATAAGCACATTTTTTCTCTTGTTTCCTTAAGTCAAAGTCCTATCCATTTTTTAGTTTTAAATTATTATATCTTCTAAAACTTTTTTCTGGCATAATCATACACATCCTTAAAAAGAAAGATATACATATGTTTTTAATTTTATCTGAGGTGGGCCAACCTGGGAATGATACTGCACCAATGAAGGATAAAGGGGATTCAAATTAGTGGGAAAGGAGGATAAAATCTGGAAAACCTCCATGCGTGGCATATGATAGGCCAGGAACTCCATAGACCACCTTTCTATTTGCTATCTCAGTTTGGGGCATTGGAGCGCAACGCCAACACAGTCACAATTGTCCCCTACCCAAAGTTCATCTACCAGGATCAAACTCAGGGAGGCAGTGGTAGAGAGTCCATATTCTACCACTGGGGTATCCTCCCCTAGAAAGATATACACGTAGTTAACTGTTTTTTATTTGAGTCCTCTTTTTCTGAGAGGTAGTATATCACTAATTTGTTGCATTGATTTCTCATTCATATCATTATTTAGATGATTTCTCATTCTGCCGCTCTGCAAATTAAATTAAGAATTAAATAAATTGTACATCACTGTATATGATCTATAAATAATTTTAACCTAATATAGAAATCTATTGAATCCTAAATATAGGTCAGCTAGATATAATAGAATGGTACTAATACTATAAAGTCCCTGTTGTTTAAAGTACTCAGTTATTAACCCTCAAGTGATACATGCAGAATTATCTATAAAAACTTATGTGTTAATAAACCCATAGTATACCTTGTTTATAGGGACTTCTTAATTTATAAATATCTTATATTGGTTTTATATCTTCATACAATGCCCAAAGGCTTATTTTTTTTAGTACTAGATGGTCCGCCCAAAGGCTTATTAATTTTTATGAAGTGTTCAGATAAATTTCCCTCAATGAAATAGTATTACTTTAATAAATATCCAAAATTCTCTTTTTTTAGTACTAGATGGAATATTAAAAATTCTCACTGCCTTTATTTTTGTCATACCTACTACATAAAAAATGATCTTTAAAACCATGAGAAAAGGATTAGTTCTGATGGAAAAAGTCTCTAACTACTAAAATAATTATTTAATGCTTTTAATGTACTTGTTATTAAATTGATGTTAGTGGATGCCCTTATTTGGTAAACATAAGCTAAGAAAAAAACTTCTATTTTTTGACAACGGTATAAGAATTATTTCTGAGTACATCAATTATATAAGAAACTAATTTTTTTATAAAATGACTCCCAAAATGCTAAATGTCAAAACTAACATAGACACCTGCTGTTAACAATCTAGAGGTTAAATGTATCACCCTGTGGTAGATTTAGTCCAAGAACAGTTAGTTTAACAAACTGCATATTGATATACTTGATAATATTAGAAAAAGTTTAGAAGAAGTATTAACTCCAGGAACATCCTAAATTCAACCCTAGCCAATATGTTTATTATAATAATAGAAACGTTTAGTTTATTTTAAAGGTTTGTATTAGATAAATAAAAGGTTCTGGTAGCAAATTTGATGTCAAAATGATAGGACAACATTTCAGTCAAAGAAGGCTACTATTGAGATTTTTATATTTAATTCATAGGCTGGTCCCTCATATGCTACATAATTATTACTCATTATAGCTACAGCAGAACCTCTTATTAGACTTTGGCTCTAAGGAGAATCTCTTGGTGGAAAAGATGTTTTTCCATGGCAAATTTCTGCTAGGTTACAGGAAATATCTCTTGTTAACGCTAGGCAATATCTAGTTAAACTAGGCAAAAATAGTGGATGTGAGTAAGTATATCTTTATTATTTATAATTTAGTGATATTTATAACCTTGATAAGTATTTGATATGTGCACGGTATACTTTGGTAGAAGTTTGGAATCAGGCAGGGTACAACAATTTCTAAGTGGAAAGCTCTTTCATGAACAATGCAGCAAAAAGTAAGGTTTCTAATAAACAAAATCTTTCTTGATTAATTTTGTAGAATCATGAGATCTACAAATGGCAATATACTTCCCAGATAATCTGGCGGACTCATGAGGAATTTGGGATTTTAGTTGCTAGTTTAAGAGTTCATTATTTATAGCGGTTTTGTTATCTTCTGCGGCAGTGGAACTCCATTGGTTGAGTTGTAAGATATCTCTCATTTGAGATTTTTAAAAATAAGTGTGAATCTCATCATTCCTGACAATGACCCTTTCAAGATCTTGCCAAGGAGAGACATAACTTAAGAGAAATTAGCATGGACTTGATTCACAATTGAGCCTGATTTGACTGAGGTGATTGAGTACTCTGGTACTAGACAATAGATCACTTAATAGGTCCTGACCATAGTGTATCAAGTTTGTGTCTCAGACCCCTTTGCTGGTGATAGTCTAGCAGGATCAAACTCCTAGCTCTTGCTCAGGATAGACTGTATTTTGGGCGTTGCTTAGATAAGCTTCTTGTTTCCTTATAGTACACATAAACTTGACAGCTAAATCTTAAAAAAAAAACTCCTCCACCAGCCTTTGCATTGCTAGTTAGGCTGTTTCTGGCGTGGAGGTTTCTAATATGAAACAAACACTCAAGGGTAAGATAAGCTCTCAGCCATATAAAGCTTGGAAAGAAGACATCTGGATAACTCGATGATAGCTCAATCAATATGCCAATAGAGCCGCCAGAAGGTACATAACCCACTCAGAGGAATCAGACTGAGCTATCTTGCGGATTATAGCTTAAAGTCCCATTTACCTGTTCAACTGCTCCATTGCTAGCAGGATGATAAGGAATTTTGAAGGGATGAGCGCCCATCATTTATAAGTTAAGTAATTATTTGAGATACAAAATTGGTGCCATTGTTGGATAACAGTACCTTCAGGATGATGTGGCAGGTGAAGACCTGTTTAAGTAAGAAGGAAGCGGTCTCTTTGGAAGTGGGTGAGATATTATTTACAGCCTCAATTCATTTTATGAAATATCAAACTGCTATTATGATGTACTATATGGCCATACATAAGTATAATTAGGGATCAATAACATCAATGCTGAAAGTAACAAATTTGGCAGTAGGATCCACAATCTGGTGTTGATAAGTTGAATTGGGAGGTTTCTGACTAGGACATATAGGACAGAGTCAACGACATCTTGGAAGACTCAATTACACATACATTAATATTGCTATCAGAAAATTGCTTTTCTTTTCGGTGGGCTCTGCTAGTGTTCCAGGCCAACCAATATGGAGACTGGATGACCCTTGCTGTTTCGCCTTCATAGGCGTACCAGCCCCCTACAAGTCCACATCTAATCCACCAACCCAGAAGACCAACGACTTCACCTTAGCCCCATGGTCTCTCTTGGGTGTGCCCCAGTGAGTCCATCCCTCATTCTGGGTGGCTAGGGCACTCCCACGCTGCACCACCCTCATGACTGACGGCCAGCAGCACATCATCATTGGTGGCTGGTTGTCCAGGTTCCTGTTAATTCCTTGTAGGGCTGAGGTAGGGGAGCTGGCAGCATCAGCCACTCCAGGCGCACCATCATGCGCCTACTTTAGGGATCTCCAGTCCCACCCCTATCCACTTTAGTGGCTCTTGCTACTTCAAATAAATAGAAAGTGGGCGAAAGAGAGATATTTATTTGGAGGGAAGGGAAACTATTTATACTCTAGAATACTGTGCCTATGAAAACCCTAAGCCAACCATCTAGTACTAAAAAAACCCCTAAGCCATACAAGCCAGAACCTCAACTAATTGCAGTCATCCATGGTAGGGATTCCCTCCCATCCTGCACATCCTGATCACCAAATATTAGGTCAACTCATTCTTTGCACAAGTCACCGGTTGACATATAAAACTTCTATTATAAACATAACTTTTAGCATTCTTGGCATGAGTCGCCTGTAAACCAAATTAAGCAGCTAAATCATAGTCAGATGATTAATAACAAATATGTCAGCTTTCCGTTGGAAATTCCCACAATTGGTCACAATTGTCAGTTGGCGTCAAGCTCAGATTCCGCTGAACCTAAAATGATTAATAATACTATTAGGAATTATTCCATAATACTTCAAAAGGGCTCAACTCACTTGAATGGGGAGCTCCAATTGGAAAATATACCATTAAGACAATATCAAACTAGCAATTAGCTGGCAATCATGCCTTATTAACTGACCCATAATTCTTATATTATTTGGAGGAATCCATTTGGTTAATTTTCTAACAATTGCTCTCATAGCCACTAATAGGTTTTTCTTATGGTGCCATGTCCTACCACAGAATGGGTCATTGGAAGTTTTTGCTCTTGTTAATGGTTAGATATAAGGCAGCCAGGAGATCTACCCTGTTTAAACAATAATCCATCCTCAATCTAGATCCACTATGTAATCTTCTTCAATTGCTGCTGAATTTCAGGAAACTTTCAGCTCCATCTTTCAGGTTTCCCAATATGTTCATAAAATTGATCTTCCTCAGAGGCATAGAGAGTCAATATGGGTAGTGTTACAATCCTTCAGCGTTTTAATATGTCATATCAATAATGAACAAATGAAAAGTTGTAACTCTGATGTATAGTGCCCAGTGGGCCAGTCATCTATCCAGATCTTTCATCTGTTGTAGAAAACGTAGAAAGGCATGATCCATAAACTCTGTAAAATTATTCTGTACAAGAAAGTATGAAAATGCTTTATGGCAAGTGTTGCAATTCTGATATGACTGGACAATGAGCCCTAAGTTATTACGTAAGAATGGTAGAATCTTCTAAGCCTGAGTATTAGTTACGATTTTGTGAGCACTTTAGGATGAGGCGATATTAGGGTAGAACGGATGGTCATTGAATTACTTAAAATGAGGCAATTAGGAGATGTCAATACATGATGAATAATTGGCAACTTCCTCAAATTAGGCGATCGTGAATGTAATGAATGAAGACTCTGCTGGAACCAATGATAACGGTGGAAATGAATTACTAAGCCAAGGAAATGGTATCATCTGAAGTCGTTGAAATATAAGTGAGATGAGATGATTGAAGAAGGAGGATTGTTAATAGTTTATGGTGAGAAAGACAGAGAGGATCTGCTGTAATATTAAATTTAATAAAAAAGTTTATTTGTGGCAATATCTCCACATTTTTAAAGTTTATTACGTTGTTTTGAGGATGACAATTGTCATACTATCAGTCTTATTACTCAGTGGGCTTATCCTGTACAAAACCCCTTTTAGCGTATCTCTAAGATACCGCCAAATTTATAGCAGTGGTGCTCACTACAGGGGGCCCATTGATCAATCAAAAACAATAAAATTTCCTCAGTTGCTGGCCAAGTTGCATCAGGCTTGCTTTGACAAGGGACCTTCCTGACACGCTGCACCAGTTAAATGTGCTCAATTCAAGCTTGCATTGGATGCTGTGCTTCAGTGGAAGAAGGAGTTTCCGCAGGAGGTTTGTGTTGATAAGCTGCCTCCATTTGATTGTGATTGGAATATTCATGGGTTCTTAAAGAGATTTGAGTTTGCAATGGAAGGAGTCTCTGAACAGCGGAAAGAAAAACTGTTAATACCACCTTGGATGTTGAAAGTTCCGATTAAGACACCTGTTATCTTCCAGAATGTTCCAATTCATACTAAGAAGTGAAGGGTACTGTGTTGCAGCTGTTTAGGGGTACAGCAAAGCTTTCACAGCAGAAGGTTGAATTCTTGACCATTGGGTTCCAACTTATTTAGATCCTCACCACGTTTGCTGATCAATTCATGGTTGAAGCCCATATGTTAATTGGTGCAGGGATTTTATCCAAATCCGATGTGTGCATTGTGATGACCTCCACCATGAAGCCAACTGTGAGCTGTACAATGTTATGGCCCCAATGTTGGATGACGACGTACCCCTGCTTAAACCTGTTCATTTTTGCGCCATCTAGCCATAACCTTCCCTCCACTCAATACTGAGCATAACCCTTCCACTACCATTGCCCAACCATCTTATTTGGGGAAAGTCGCTCATTCAATTCAGATTTCTCTTAGTTACCCCCAGAAGTTAAACGTCCGCCCCATACCTGCTTATCTTCAATGACCTAACTACCGCCCTTAGATTAATTATGCTGACTGTCAGCAGCCATTCTATTGACCTAACCATGTTTAGCCAATCACCTTCAGTACAACTTTTTGCGTTGACCAACTTACAATATACAAGGACGCAGGCCTATGGGGTATATTGTTTCAAATGTGGTCACTCTGGGCACATGGCACAAGGTTGCCCCAATCAACAGGTCCATTATGTACAACAGGATCAATGCTACCAGGGAAAAGTCAGAGCGGAGTAGAGAAAGGACTCTCTACTTCTGCTATTCCAAATTTAAACGACTCACATGAATCTACTTGAAGTATATGCAGCAGAAGACCCAGTACGATGATACATTTCTATATCAGCAGATGGTTGGGGGAGTAAATGTAGTGACACAAGCACAAGCAAAGAAAACGGTGGACAAAAAATCTCTGATGCACCCAAAGCCATACATATGTCAAATGTCTGAACAAAATTCTTTAGACAAATTGGAACTGTCTGCAGATGCGCTTTTCCTGAGATGAGTAGACGTCGCCTTCCCAGTGGATGCTATTGTTAAAGGGTACCCTAAAGTTGGTGAGGTCACTATGAGCTTCCTTGTCAAAAGCAATCCTATGAATGTCCATGTAGTAGGAAGTCAACTTTCATCTTACTCAGAGTGTACCTAATGTGACATTGTTGTAGCAAAAACCTGAGTTCACGTTATAATAGATATTAACGCTTCAATTAACATAGTTTCCACCAAGTTGGTGGTAAAGTTGACATTAAAGCCTGATGTGGAAGATCAGATGGTGTATGGGACTGCTGGAGCAGAAACACGGTCTCTGAGAGAGCTTACAGTGCGCTCCTCTTGCAGTTTGTATCAATTGTTGTTGTAGCTCTGGCAGTAGTGTCATCAAATAACCATTATGACCTGTTAGTTGGAACTGCATTTATGTGACACTATGGTGCTGTCATTGATATGATGGAGGAGACCTTCAGAATTTTGGGACAATGGATCCCAATTTATTTTACTTCCAGCGGAGTGCCAAAGGATTTGGTGCACATGGGACATATCAACCTTGCTATAGTGATGGGATGATCCCAGTTTGCTACCATTGACTTAAGAGTAGGATCCTGGCACTTCCCCAGCAAATATGTTAATATCAAGGGCAAACTCTTAGAGCCGCTGGCCCTATATCCGTCCCCTCTGGACACCAAGTAATCATAAACACTGAGTTAGAGGTGGAAGTGCCTGCTAGGCTTTATGGGGAGGTCCTTGGACCCTATCAGCAATTGCAGCTGGAGCCCCACATAACTCCAGGTATTATACTCCTGGGACATGGGGAGATCAAGGTCTTGTTGGCAAATCTTTAAAACGAACCAGTGCAAATCTGCCAATACAAATAGTGTTATTTACATCTGACCCCAGTTGAGGAGGTCCTCCAGGCTCACAAGTTCAGGTTGCTTGTGATTTTGGTCTGCTTGTCAAATCACATCTCAGCATAATGATGGTGGTACCGCATGAAAGATTAATGGGGTTATTGGAAATTCAGAAAGATTGGGCTATCATTTTATTCCACAAGAGATATAGAGATCTTTGCTGTTGATGACCATTATTTAGGGTGTGCGTGGGGGAATGTACATTATCTGAACATTGGAGATCATCCCATCATCAAGTATCAGCGATCTGCCAATCTAGAGCCATGGAAGATGACATCACTGAGGAAATTGATAAGCTGCTGGAGAAAGGAATTATTGAACTGTCAAAGAGCCCATGGGCTTCCCCCATCCTAATTGTCAAAAAGAAGGGTGGTACCAACTGGGTGGTGATAGACTACCTCAAGCTCAACAGCATTACGAAAAAGTTGTATATCCCTTGCTGCGGATCAATGATGCTTTTGACCAGTTAAGAGGAGCTCGTTACTTCCCCATGATGGATTTCGATATCTGGATATTGGCAGATTGAGTTACCTATGGTGGAACAGGAGAAATGCGCCATTATTGCGTCCAAAGGGCTTTTTCAACTGAAACCATAAGCCACAAGGGTTGTGTAATGCCCCAGCTACATTCCAATGGGTGATGGACACTATACTTGGCAACTTAAAGATTTTGTGCGTTCTTGTATACCTTGACAATATCATCATATTCTCCCGCACATTTTCTGAGCACCTTACCCATTTAGAAGAGTTATTCCGCCGGTTAGCTGAGGCCAACATCAAATTAAAGCCCCAGAAATGCCACTTTTTCAAGGATCAGCTAGAGTACCTCAGGTTTGTGGTTGATGCAGCAAAGCTGCGTCCCCAACCAGCCAAGGTGGTGGCTATCTGGAAGATGACTACACCAAACAGTAAGCGAGATATACAAGTATCTTTATGGATGGTCAGCTACTACCACCGCTTTATACCCAACTTTAGTTTTATTGGAGGTCCACTGTTTGAGTTATTAAAAAAGGATGCCGCATTTAAATGGATGGAATGCCATCAACACTCCTTTGATACACTTTGGACGGCGTTGATCAATGCGCCAGTACTATGCTACCCAAACTTTGAAAAGGAATTTATTGTACAGATGGATGCATCCCTTTCCACTTTTGGGACAGTTCTGTCACAAAAAGATGGCAAACGGGAGGAGCACCCAGTAGCATACTGCAGTCAAAGTTTAATTTGCCACAAATTTAATTATACTGTGACCAAGTGGGAATGCTTAGAGGTGATTGATGCTTATAAGCAATTTAGAATATATTTATATGGCGTAAAGTTTAAAGTTGTAACAGATCATACCTTGTTACAATGGATTAAAACCTTAAAGAGCTTGAGGGGCTTCTAGCCCGATGGGCCCTGTTGGGATTTTTGCCCATATTCCCAGATGGCTAGATTACCAGGAATCGCTAGGGGATAATTCCCTAATGCAAAATGAATTGAAAATCAGTTGACCCTGATTTTGGGGTAACTATGTTTGGGGGATTTTAGGTTATTCACCTGGTTAATCCCTTGGGGATCAATCCAGATGAATGCTTAAGATCTTGTCAGGCATAGTTGCTGACGAAATAGGGGCATCTGATAGTTAATTAACTATTATGTGTACTGATCAGGGTTGGTCAGATTTCATCACTGAATGATTGGGAATGCAAGTAGTAAGTTGCAAGGTGAGTGATGCTTCCTGCAACTAGCAAATTAACCAGTTAGTTTTTAACCTGCTTTATGGGTAATAAGTCCCATTACCTAAGCAGATCGCTTTCCAAATATGATTGGTTTGCTTGGATCAAGAGGAAAACGTTAGGGACACATTTTCCAACTCTTTCCTTCTTAGGTCTAGAAGATGTCCAATGAAGGAATCCTAGCCAGGATAGGGAATACCATCGCTGCTGAGATGAGGATGGGTGATTCAATAGCAATGGCTGCCATTTCATTGAAGAGGTGTCAACTGTTGGTTGGATACCGATTCTCACTATAAATTCCCTAGAATAAACTTATAATAAAAAAACGCATTTTGGAAGAGATAAAGATCATCTCGACTTTCCCTTTGATTTCACTCATCATGGGGTTGATACAGATGATAAGGATTTAATTGGCCAGGTGTACCAAGATCCTTGTATGGCAGGAAGCCAGAAAAATGACAACAGAGTACACAGTAGATATACTAGCTTAGTAAACTTTATCATCTTTCATTTGTTCTATTCTTTCTCAGGGATATTATTGCTATGTGTGATAATTGGAAGACTTTTTAAGAAAAAGAGTAAGGATCTGAGCGGGGATCCAGAGAAGAAGAAGGATCAAATCAGGGATTGCTGTAAACTACGTGTCAAAAAAGAGAAACCGTAAACAGGGATCAAAGAGAAGATTGGGTTAGATGGTACAAGGGAACAAATCCCTATTTTAAGACATCACAAGTATTTTGAGCGGAAATACTGGCTGAGCATTGGGCCAAGATCTAGGACTTCCATTCAACCATGGATAATAGTCATCATACTATTATCAACTGATTATATCAACTATTATACAACGTGGATCAATTGCACAAAAACCAAACCTGTGCAAGTAATAAGTTTATAGGGGTTATTGGCCAATAATAATCTATCCCTATAAATTTTTACAAATTGGTGCTCACTACAGGGGTGTAGTTGAGTAGAAGAACTTAGAAGGATGTCATTTAAAGACAAATTAGGAAAACTATGGATGGAGTTAGCCATTATTAATCAGAACGCCATAAACTCAGCGAATCATCAAGAATTTGCAGCCTTGGAAGAAAGATTCGCCAAGATGGAGGAAGGGATTGATAATGTTGCGAGTTTTGGGAATGAGTTACTTGGAAAAGTAATGACATTAAAGAAGAAAGAAGGGGACCTAATTTGAGAAGTCTTATTTCTGGAGACAGAGCATGAAGCAGATCACGTTTGTTTGAGAAATTTCAGCACTGATATCAAGTGACTGATCAAAAAGGTGGAGGAGCTAAAAACTCACAAATGTGATTGTGAGCCATATGCATTAACCAATGCTGAAGAAAGAACTCCTTATACAATAATTGGTAAGCCAAATACCCCCAAGAAACATGCTGCCCGCTTTTGCTGCTATTTTGGAGATAAAGCCCAAAATCACTCTCAAGTGAGCCGAGTAGTCAAACCTAGAGAGGCTGCTAGAGAAAACTTGGAGGAATTCAAGGCAACGCTGAAATTGCTGACATTCCATTGGGATAACGCCCCAGAATTTTTCTGACTGTTCAATATGACTATGTATGGATATGGTATAATCAAAAGGCATTGATGGTGATGAATTTCCTAGACACTGATTGCCAAAACCTAGTGTTGCCCCACCTGGAGGGGGACAGCTGGTCATATGCAGAGGCCAAAGTGGCCATTATGTAGGAATTTGGGAGCCCAACGCGCATGTCAAAGTGCAAACAAGAGTTTATGGGCATCCAATTCCATAAAGATGAATCTTTAGCAAGCTTCGCAGATTTTTTCTACCAGGAATCACAAATCCTGGTTGGAGAGAAGGTACTGGATGACTTAGATGCCAGAAATGCATTATAAGTGGCCCTTTGGCCCTATCACAATTTGCACCAAATATGTCTTCCATGTTCATGACAGAAATTACTATTTCTCAGATGGTAGATAAATTAAATATCTTGGGAGCAACCTTTGATGCCCCAAACAGAAGTTTCAAATACAACCCAGTACAAATTTTGAATTTCACAAAGGGGAATGAGGGTGCTAAAGAAATGAACAACTGAACTGTGCTGGGGAATAAGCCCAAAGAGTTCATATGGATTAATAAGAAAGAGAGGGTCTGTTACCAATGCAGAGGGAAGGGACATTTTGCTGTAAATTGCAAGAAGCCAAAGGATCAAATCAACATGGTCCAAGTGAAAGAGTCTGCTGCCACAAAGGAGTCAGGAAAAGGGCTCTTAGCCTAGATGGGGAACAGTCTAGAGCTGCAGAGAAGCCTGTTCCTCCCAATATTATGCATGAGGAAATTGACATCAGTGATCTGTTCATGGATGAAGATGTACAGGATCAACTGTATCAGTGGTCAATTTATAAGTGAACGCGATAACAAGATCTGAGGCAAAGGGAATTCACCCCAAGATAACCAAGGAAGTTGCCTGTCCATATGCCCAACAACTGGTGGATAAGATTCAAGCCACGGATAATCCTGATGAATTGAATGAAGTTTGATTAGATGAGGCAAACCTGTCGAACCCCTCAGCGCAATAATGGACTCATTTCCTGATTTATTGGCGCAAATCATTTACACCCTCAATTCAGCTAATAACGCCGCTATACACTCAGTAAACACTATCTTACAATACTTCAAGTGTACATATATATATACACAAGTGAATTGAGTATGGGTGAGGGCAATTGTTGACAGCAGAGCACCCATCAACATTGTCTCAATCAAGCTGGTGAAGAGGATGAAGATCTCGCCTGACTTGGAACACAAGAAGGAATACAGGACAGCTGGCCAAATACCACCATCTCATGTGGAGCATATAGCGCTTTGCCCTTTGATTTGGATCCTTAATGTTATCTGCGCCAGCAATAGTTTTGGCCAACCAAAACTATGACATTCTGATTGGGACTGAATTTCTATGGAAGTAAAGAGTTAAATGTAACTTTGAGGATAATATGTTGACCATATTGGGTCAGAATTTACCATTACTCTATCAGAAGGATGGGGAAGCTCCAATGATTAGGAAAGATAACTTCATCAACTTGATATACAATGATGGCATTGTCCCAATTAAATACCAATTATTTGGCCAGAAGTGATGAGAAATGCTGATGGAAATCCTAGAGAACTGGGGAATTCCACTGAGGATCAAGAATGAGAAAACCATACCGCCAGGATCACAGATGATAGTTGACATGGGGTTGAAGTTAGAGATACTGGAGCTGCTGTATGGGGAGGTCAGAAGCCCCTGGAAGAAGTCCAGAGTAGTGTGACGGACGGGGTCTCTGAAAACTTCTACAAAGCAGTTAGGCAAGAGTGCCCAGGTGAGTGCCCACAGGCAGGATAGCCCTGCTGTGGAGATGTCCCTAATCTGACTATGCGGAAACCACTTTACCACGAAAGTTTGGGCTACAGTCAAGACAATGCTGGCGCTCAGAAGGAGGGCCTGGCCCCTGAGAGGGCGTACAAGGACTGGATGGCCTTGTCAAAGTCTGAGCTGCTGTCCATGTGTGGGTTTCCCCGTTTTATCTTAATAAACTGATTTGCTAATGTGAAAACTTATTTTCAAAGTTATTAAGTTTTTATTAAATTTATAGAAGATGAAACTGCTTTACACAGTTTTGCCTGCTCAGATTTATACTGAGCTTAGTGGGGAAGAGCGGGTCCTGTTCCCCACGGAGTCCGCAGGTGTCTTCCTGGTGGCAGGCCCTATTCAAGAATCTAGACCCTCAATTCTGGCGTCGAAGCCCATTCTCAAACTTGGGCTGAGTACTCTCAGGGTTGTAGAAACTTTTCCGCATTTATTATTCAGCTTTGATTTACTCTCAAAGCCCAGGCCGTTCTCTTTGCCATATTCCCCTTTATTGGTTCATTGCCTCTTTTGGGAATATTTTGTTCGGTGACATCTGGTTGGCCGCACCATTCACAAGGATTTTCATTCTTGTCAATACTCCTATGAATGACGGATTTGGCCACACCTGATTGTCTGGAAATTCATGTCTGAGGGTCTGATCCCTCATCACCACATTTAATATTAAATTTGGCAGCATCTGGTTGGCCAGAGCGCCATTTTTGAGGCTTCCCTTCCCTGTCAGCCTTTCAATTTGTTTTTAATTCTGATTTTGAGGCATCTGATTCATCATATTGCCATTTATAAAATTTGGTGCAGTTGAGCCCCTTTCCCCTGGCCTCGACTATTGCCCTAGGGAAGACTAGGGCAATGTGATGGTCAGGCAACGCCTTGACCATTACATCACCCTCCCCAGATGAGAGCCCCCTCCGGTTCCAGAACTCCTCTACCTTCTGTGGGCAGTTGCTGCAGTCATTGGCCATCTGCCAGGTGGACTCCTCCACCAGGTAGCCTACCCATTTGACTAGGTACCAGCACTTCTTCCGCGAGATTTTCAACTCCAAGATTTCTTCCACCTCATACTCTGCCTCTCCCAGGTTTCCCAAGTGGACAGGCTCTGGTTTCTCTGGGAGAGGGCCTTTGAACTTCCTCAGTTGCAAGACATGCAGTACTGGATGCACCTGCGATCCCTCAGGGAACTCCAGCTTGTACGCCACTTCATTTACCTGGTGGAGGACCTTGAATGGGCCCAGAGCGACTGGTCCAAATTTCCTACAGCTTGCTGGCACCGAGTAGTTCTTCATGTTGATCATCACTAGGTCTCCTTCCTTTAGTACCAGGGCTTCGGATTGGTGAGTGTCAGCCTTCCTCTTCTGCATTTCTATCACTTTGACTAAATTTGCATGCAGGGCTTTCAGGTTTTCCTTCATTTCTGTTGCCAAGTCATTGGCCGCTGGGTTTGGACCTCTGGGGTGGGTTTCCACCATCTTTGGGTGGAACCCGTAGTTCGCCATGAATGGTGACATTCCTGTTGATGAATGGGTCAAGTTATTATAGGCGAATTGGGCTAGTCTTAGCCAGTCTGTCCAGCGTTCCTGTTGTGTAGTCATGTAGCATCTCAGGTACTGCTCGAGGACTTGGTAACTACGTTCCATCTGGCCGTCTGACTGTGGGTGGTAAGCTGAGGATCTGCATGGTTTGATCTGAAGATTTTCGAGTAGGTGTTGCCAAAATCGGGCAATGAATTGAAGGCCTCTATCCAATACTATCTCCTCCAATAGACCGTGGCGGGCAAACACCTCATTAACAAAAATATCCGCCATGCCCTTTGCTGTGATGTTGGAGTTACAAGGAAAGAATTCCGCGTACTTGATCATTCTGTCTACCACCACCATCACAGCATCGTATCCCTTTGATTTTGGAAGCCCCGTTATGAAGTCCACACTCAGTGAGGACCATGGCATTTCTGCAATCTGGAGGGGCTTGAGTTTTCCTAAAGGCTTCTGCCTAACGTGCTTGGAACGGGCGCATGTGACACATTTCTGGATGTACTCCCTCACGGCGCTTGGCATCCCTGGCCAGGAGTAACTCCAGGCCAGGAGCTCTATGGTTTTCTCACTTCCAGGGTGTCCCGCCAAGGGGTGGTCGTGGAAAGCGCTTATCGCCTCCTCCTGGAGCTCGCGGTTGGGCAGCCATGGGCGCCCTTTGTGAAGAATGAGGCCTTTCCTTTTACAGAAATTCTTATGTTGCTCATTCTCTATCCCCTCCTCCAGGTCCTTCCACAGTGTTGCCCCATACTTTGAGCTTCGCGGGAGTCCTGGAGCTTTTCACTCAGTTCCTGGGTGGCATTCTGGATGACAGCGAACACATTTGAGGGCGACATAGTAGCGGTGTTGTATGCATCCAGCTCCTCCCTTGGGAAGGACTTACCTGGGTCCCTGCTTAAGAAATCTGGGATGAGGTTGCTTTCCCCCGGCTTATACACAATCCTAAAGTCATAAGACGCCAGCTCTAGGTGCCATCTGGCCTGGCGCTGGTTCATGCGCTTTGGGCTCTTGTAAATTTTAAGGGCTCAGTGGTCCATTCTGATAGTAAAGGGATGTCTGGCGTAGAGTAAGTGGTGCTGCCACTCCTCCAAGGCTGATACAATCGCTAAGAGCTCATTGTCATACACGGGGTAGTTGGTCTCAGCGGGCAGCATTTTCCTGCTAAAGTAGCTTACGGGATGGTCTACCCCATCTTCTCCCTCTTGTAGCAGAACTGCCCCAATTGCAAAGTTGGAGTCATCAGTCTCCACTATGAAAGGGCGGTTGGCGTCAGAATGGGCTAGTACTGGTCCGTTCATGAGGCTCTCCTTGATGGCTTGGAAGGCTGTCTCCTCCTCTTTTCCCCAATGAAACGTAACCTGCCCTGTCAGGTGAGTTAGGGAGCTGCCGTCTTGGAAAGGTGTTTTTAAACCTTCTTAGGAAGTTCACCACGCCCAGGAAACTTCTAACACCCATTTTATCCTTAGGGACTGACCACTCCCTTACTGCCTTCAGCTTGTCCGGGCATATGGCTGTTCCCCTTTGGAAGACTACGTTCCCTAAGAAGGAGACTGAGTCCTTGTAAAACTCGGATTTTAGAAGGCTTCAAGCGGAGGTCCGCCTTGTTGAGGGCTTCCAGCACGCTCAGCACATCTCCTTTGTGGTCCTCCTTGGTCCTGGAAAACACAATAATGTCATCCATATACGCCACACAACATTTCCCAATCAGGTTTCCTAGGACGTTGTCTATGGTACGCTGGAATACGGCTGGGGCGTTCTTGAGGCCAAAAGGCATCACCTTGTACTCAAAGACTCCTAAGTGGCACTTGAAAGCCATATATTGTTGTTGTTCAGTAATTACCAGAACTTGGTTGAACGCGTCAACCAGGTCCAACTTGGTGAAAACCTAGCTACCTGAGATCATCTGAGGGATGGTCTCCATCAGAGGGATGGGGTAGGGGTCAGACTCGGTGTTTGCGTTCAGACACTGGTAGTCCACACACGGGCAAAGCTCGCCACTTGCTTTTGGGACTAGGAGTATTGGTGACACCACTGGCGAATTGGATGGGACAATCATCCCGCGCTCCAGCATTTCCTTGACATAGACCTCAAGGGCAGCCTTCGCCTTAAGGTTCAAAGGGTAGACAGGACAACCCTTGGGGAACTCCGCATCCTTTTTGAACCTGAAGGTGAAAGGGAAGGGACCGTTTGGGGTGGTAGAGGGAGCTTTTTTCTTGTTCAGGTGGGCATATGCACAAAATTCGTTGGGTATGTCCGCCTCTGTCTCCAGCCCTACTACTGCGTTCACCCCAGGCTTCCCTCCGCCAGTGGTGAAGAAATCTAATGCCACTGGGGGTTGGTTCTTGGGGTGTAGCAAGACCAGGCGCTCCGGCAGTTTGAACTGAGGGGAGTACTTGTGCCACCACTGCATGCCCAGGATTATGGGATGAGGCAGATTTTAATGGCACTGAATGACTCTTGGAAGGTGTGAGGCCCCTGCCTCAGCAGCACCTGGGTCTTGATTTTCCAACTACTAACCGTTTTTGAGGTGTCTGCCAGCATCACGGCTTCCTTCCATTCCATTTCCAGCCTCATTACTTTTGCTAACCTATGGTCTAGATACTTATCTTCCGCTCCGGTGTCCACCAGCGCCCAAAGTTGATCCTCCCTTTTTCCCTTTCTTCCCCAGAGCTGTAACGAATAGGGGACATAGATATAAGACGAGGTATTTCCTTTATTGATGGTAGCAATGCGCACAGGAGTAGGGCGGAAGTTGTAAGAGGGGCTAGGGTTTCCCTCTCTATGGTTTCCCAAAGTGTTTACCCCTTTGGCGAAGCCAGAGGGCGAACCCTGTAAGGACTCCTGCGAGGGGTTGGAGACTGGCTCAGACTCAGCTCGGCGGCTGCAGAACTTCCCATGTTGTACTCCGGTATGATCCTTTGCTTGCGCTAACGCTAGTTGGCCCTCCACCTGGGTCATGACTGAAATCTCCTCATTGAGGGTAGCTCCCAGGCGAGAGGCAGCCAATGCAGTAAGGATGTCTGGGCGGAGGTTCTGGCGGAACATTCATGCTATCTGAGTAGGGGTGACATTGGCCGCCTTGGCCAAAGCTCGTTACACACAGGCGTACTCCATGACTGACATCTTTCCTTGAGTTAGTTTCAGAAGGGCGGACCACGCAGCATCTTGGGAGTCATTTGTCGTAGCCATTCTCTCAACCAGTTGAAGACATTCCTACAAGGTGGGAGGGAGCATCGTCTGGGCTTCCAGTAGCTCAGTGAACCAATCCGCTATGTTTCTGGGAAGGGCGGTTACTATCTGGGCAATCTGAAGTGACACCGGGGCCATTCCTCCTGACGCCGTTGTCAGCTGAGCTTGAAGTTTCACACGAGAGAAGGTGGCGTGCAAGGTGCTCAACTCTCCTGGGGTGAGGTCCTGTCAGAACTCAGACGCGGACTGCTCAGATTGAAAGTAGATGTTGGTATGTCCCTTGGAGGGAAGGAAACGGGCGACTTCTCTTAAGAGAAATAGGAGAGAGAAGATGACCATCAAAAACGTGGTTGGGTGTTAATACCACGCAGGCAGGGCGCGTTCTGACGGCTTGTCCACAATGTCCAGGAATAAAGACATCAAGTTAAATATGTTATATCTAATGTGACAGATGGGGTCTCTGAAAACTGCTACAAAGCAGTTAGGCAAGAGTGCCCAGGTGAGTGCCCACAGGCAGGATAGCCCTGCTGTGGAGATGTCCCTAATCTGACTATGCGGAAACCACTTTACCACGAAAGTTTGGGCTACAGTCAAGACAATGCTGGCGCTCAGAAGGAGGGCCTGGCCCCCTGAGAGGGCGTACAAGGACTGGATGGCCTTGTCAAAGTCTGAGCTGCTGTCCATGTGGGGTTTCCACGTTTTATCTTAATAAACTGATTTGCTAATGTGAAAACTTATTTTTGAATTTATTAAGTTTTTATTAAATTTATAGAAGACGAAACTGTTTTACACAGTTTCGCCTGCTCAGATTTATACTGAGCTTAGTGGGGAAGAGTGGGTCCTGTTCTCCGCAGAGTCCACAGGCATCTTCCTGGTGGCGGGTCCTATTTGAGAATCTAGACCCTCAATTCCGGCGTCAAGGCCCATTCTCAAACTTGGTCTGGGTACCCTCAGGGTTGCAGAAACTTTTCCGCATTTATTATTTGGCTTTGATTTTCTCTCAAAGCCTGGGCTGTTCTCTTCACCTGTATTCCCAGATATTGGTTCATTGCCTCTTTTGGGAATATTTTGTTCAGCGACATCTGGTTGGCCAGAGTGCCATTAACAAGGATTTTCATCTTTATCAATACTCCCATGAACGACAGATTTGGCCACCCCTGATTAGCCAGAAATTCATGTCTGAGGGTCTGATCCCTCATCACCACATTTAGTAATATTGAATTTGGCAGAATCTGGTTGGCTAGAGCGCCATTTTCGAGGCTTCCCTTCCCCATCAGCCTTTCAATTTGTTTTTAATTCCAATTTTGAGGCATCTGATTCATCAGATTGCCATTTACAAAAGTTAGTGTGGTTGAGCCCCACTCCCCTGGCCTCAACTATCACCCTAGGGAAGACTAGGGCAATGTGATGGTCAGGCAACGCCTTGACCGTTACAAGTAGAGCCTTTGGTGACTCCTGGAATAACAATTCTGGGCCATGGAGAAATTCGAGTTCTCCTGGAGAATTTAAGTGAAAACCTGATGAAGATTAAGAATAATTAGATCATTACGTTTGTTCATCTAATCCCAATGGCTGAACTGAGGAAATCCAACTATTTTAGAACCCTCAAAGAGACGGGATATCCATCCAAGGTAACTGAGAATATCAACATATTGGTTGATTGAGAGCAACTCACTGATCTGATGGAAGGACAGCAAGAGGAGGTGCTTGAATTGTTCAAAGAGTATTGGAAAGTATCCACCTAGGACAATCATGATTTGGGATGCATGAGAGATTTGATCCACAAGGTTGATACCAGGTAAAATTTTCCAATCAGGATGAGACTGATTTAATTGTCAAAGGTGGCTGAAGCAGTAGTGGAAGAATAAATCAGCAAACTAGTGAAGCATGGGCTTTAGTTCCATCATTGAGTCCCTGGCCGAGTTTGATTCTTATTGTGAAGAAAAAGGATAGCTCTAATTGGGTGGTGATTGACTACTGTAAGCTGAATAAGATCTTGAAGAAGGATTCATATCCCCTACAAAGAATTGACGATGTGCTGGATCAATTGGGAGAAGTGAAGTATTTCTCCACGATGGATCTGATGTTGGGATATTGGAAAATTTATTTTCCAAGGAGAAACCAAGAGAAATGCGCAATTATTACCGCGCAGGGGCTATACCAACTGACGAGGATGCCCCAGGGTCTATGCAATGCACCTGCAATGTTTCAAAGGGCCATGGATGCTATATTGATTGACTTGAAGTTGTCATGCATCCTGGTGTACTTTTAATATATCAATGTGTTCAGTAGGACGTTTACTTACCATTTACACCAATTGGAAGAAGTATTTAAGATACTGTCTGCAGCCAACATGAAGATTAAGCTGAGGAAATGTCACTTCTTTAAGAAAGAATTGGAATATCTGGGATTCATGATCAACTCTAGTGGATTGCAGCTGCAAGCCCAGAAGATTGAAGCCATAGAACAGATGGCTGTGCTGAAGTGTGTCTGAGATATCCAAGTGTTCCTTGGAATGATCATATACTACAGAAGGTTTATTTGGGATTTTGCCAGAATTGCTGAGCCCTTATTCCATCTGTTGAAGGATCCAAAAAAGGATTTGTATGGAATGAAGAAGTGCACTAATCCTTTGATGAGTTATGTTAATATCTAATAGATTCTCCAATTTTGAAATATTTGAATTTCGATTGAGAATTTATTATACAAACTAATGTTTTGTTGACAGTGATTGGCGCCATATTAAGCCAAGTAGATGAACTTGGTGATGAACATCCTGTGGTGTATGTTTGCCAGACACTCTCAGCCACTGAGAGGAACTACACCATAACTGAGTGTGAATTCCTTGCGGTCATTTACACCTGTAAACAGTTTCAGGTATACATCCACAGAATGCACTTTAAAGTGGTGATGGACCACTCCTCGTTGTGTTGGCTCCAAAATTTGAGAGTACCAGAATGACAACTGTCCCGATGGGCATTGAAGCTACAGTCTTAGAATTATAAGACTGTCCACTGAGCGGGGGCTTCTCACCAGAATGAGGATGGCTTATCATGGTTACAAATGATCCAGATGGTATACCAGCAGGCGGATGAGTTATTCCAGAGAATAATTGATGGAGAAATTGGTAATGAGCCCTGAGAAATCTAAGGTGCACTTCAAAAAGTGATGTAAAACACCGAGACCATGGATAAACAAGTGTTTAAGATGATTAATGGGAAGTGGTTACTATTCCCAAAGCTGTCAGAAAGAGCAGCTATCATTTAAACTGCTCATAAGGTTGTTGGGCATGGAGGCCTGAGAAAAATGACTGACCATATTTACCAGTACTACTAATGGTAGTCAATCAACTATGATGTCGGCAACTATCTAGCATGTTGTGTGGAGTGCCAACTGCATAAACCACACAAGAATACAACTGGATACTAACTGGTCCGCCCTGTATTTTCCTGGCATACTGTGTCCATTGATGTGATGGGAATGCTAACAATGAGCACAGGGGGAGTCAAGTACATAATAGTCGTGATCTACCATCTGATGATATGTGTCAAGATAAAGGCCCTGGTGAAAGTGGACACTACCAGCACCGCAAAGTTCATCCTATATCAAGTAGTATACTGAAATGGATGCCTGCAGGTCCTGCTGGGCGATAATGGGACAAACTTCACATGTAATTCCACGGTTGAATGAGATAATGGGGATCCAAGGAGTCATGTTTGTACCCTACCAGCTAGAGACAAATGGACCTGTAGAAAGAGTGAATGTAACGCTGGCCGCGACGCTGAGGAAGCTGGTTGCAGGAAGAACTTCCACATGGGGAATGTACCTGAGTTTGGTGACATTTGCTTACAATATCAGTCATCATACGGCAATGGGAAAAAACACCATTTGAATTGCCATATGGGAGGAAGGCCGCATTGCCACTGATTTTATATTTGGTGGTGGAACCAACGTTGGGGCTGAGTGCCTAGCAGTACCTAAACCAATTGAAAAATATTCTGATAAAAATGAAATTACAAGCATTTGATACTTCTTTTAAGAAAAGGATATGAGCGAAAACAATGGATGATAAAAACCAACCAGCCTTATCAGAATAAAGAATAGGTAAAAGAGTTGCTTATTGTGATACACATGGTTTTTGGGAGAATAAACAAACTGGGTGCATTGTAGTCAGGTCCATTTGAGATTATCGCCAAGATGGTGATGGACGCCTATTCCATCAAGAACCTCTTGGATGGAAGAGTAGTAAATCAAGTCCATGCTAAGTATTTGGAGTGATGGATCGATGAAAAAAATAACCAAAAAGAGTTTAAAAAGGACTGCTAAACCATTAAGCTGGTTATGTCCTGATGATTAGGTCAAGTCTGAAAAAAGGACCTCTGAACCATAGAAAACTGGTAGGTCTAAGAATACCTAGGATCCAATTTGGGGGATAAATAAAAAGGATGGACCTCTGAACCAAAACAAGGTCAAGTCCCATGGGAAAAAAATAAAAAAAATAAAAATATTGATAAAGATTTTGGGAAAAAATTATTAAAACTGAAT